>JASFAX010002555.1:0-45497 GCA_030737875.1 Allium sativum
AGTGGTGATCACCCAGACGTACTTGGAGATCGACTATATATGCGAGAGCCTCTCTCATGTATTAGACATATGAGACGAGGAATAAGGTGCCTCCAGTTTCGTTCATACCTAGAACGAACTAGTAAATGGATGTGTGTCGGACATTGGATTTTATTCTATGTTGATTGATCTCTATTAAATATATATCTGTTTGGTGGCGGAGAATTTATTCTCTTGCTTAACACCCTTCTCTGAGATGTATGAGCTCAGACACTACACCACAAAGATTATTTTGCCACTCCCATTTCTTCTAAATTGATACGGTCTAAAGTCGTATTAAATTAGAGAGGGTTCTGAGCCGTGCCTAACTATTTAGAAAGGAATAATAACCTAGTTTGAATTTGATTCACTTATGGCCTGTATCAAACTTAGTCAACCTTGGTGTAAAACTTTCCCACTAAAATAGATGTGCTCCCTCCCTTTTTTCATTTCCCAGTCACGCTCATTTCCCCCGTGTTCTTTTATTTCCTCCTTTTTTTATTTCCCTCTGCCCGTGCCCTAATCAATTTGTGCTTTAATCAAAAAAGTTTCTGCTCTAATCAATTCAAACCGCTCTCAGGTTGCGAATCTTTTAAATTTTGATTTTATTCGATGAATATTTCTTTCCATACCATGTTTTAGGGTTACGTTTATGACTGTATATATCATCGTGATTCTTTATCTACTTCAGATCTGTCGACAGCTTCCACTTGTTAAATCAATTGATGCTTCTTACTCTGAGGACAAACTGATTTGTTATGATTTTTATTTTCGATTTTGATCCGATTTAATCTCAATTTTGCATATGATTCAATGCCTGTGATGAAGTTGGATTTATCCTATTTTGTATTTGTTTACTCGTTCAACATCTAAAGTCCATCCTTTGGATAAAAGCAAATACAGGCGTGATTGAATGACTAGTGGGATGTATACATAGTTGTTCCCTACAGAAATGGCATGGATAAAACCATACAAAGTTAACTCACAGATGTATAGTATTATCCCCTATATTATTTTTTCTTTAACACTGGAATTGCAGTTAAGATTTAATATTTCGTTATCTTAGAACCACAATTGATATTGCAATAAACTCGAATGAAAATGAAATAATCATAGTATAGCTGAGCAATCCAAAGGCATGTAAATACTAAATAAAAAAGGCTCAACTTTGTTATTGGTTCATCACAAAGGCTCCACTAGAACTCTCATTTTCAGTATAGCAACACTTTGCATAACACAACCAACTTAGTAGTATATTATATTTGTGTATGTCCTAACTACATATGCGTAAGTTCAAAAATGTATATCCATTACATTCACGTATATCCTATAGCAACTTACTGATCTTTTACCTTTTCAGCACGACATTTGCTTTCAATTCTATTATTATTACCTAAATGTCCATTTACTTCATGTTCATTTTAGCAATGACCACAGGCGGTTGTTTAAAGTTCATGCTAGCTGAAGTGCATCCAGTCCCAAACACTCATTCGAATTTTAAATCTGAATTAATTTAAACTATGTTGTTGGGATAAAATTTCCCGTACAATTATATAACTCAGTCAAAAAGATATATATTATTATTTGGAACCGAAATGCAAAGCCATAGATAAAACCAAATTATTCTTTCTACTTTGTTTCTTTCCTTGCGTTGTTCACCTAAATTTGGTTTGGAGTTCAAACCGTCTCCGCACCGCATCATTCAATTAGTTAATGTAGTCAGGTATCGGTCCGATTTAGTGGTACTACGATCCGATTTTGGTTTGGTTTGATTCGAACCCGTATTACACTATAAATTTTTTTTGGTTCAGTAGGTTCAATCATTCAAACAACAACCACACCTTATTTTTTAATTGGTCGGGTTCAAATACTTGATTCAATTAGGCAATATGAAACTGCAATGTAAACTTTAAAACCCATACCTTAATCTGATGAATGTTAATATTGAAAGCACAAAATTCAACATGCATGCCAACCTCAGATTCACATAGACATAACCAGGTTACCTTGTCTTGAAAATGACTCATTGTAAGCACGATCAGATCACGTAATCTTCAAAATATTAGACAAGAATTCCACTTTATTGTCAATTTTCTTGATATAGAAAATTAAACAAAATCTGGTCATTTCTAAGACAAGGCACAGTCCTAAATTTACATTGCTTCGATAACAAAGGATCGGTTTGGTATGAGGAAGAAGACCATCTCTCATTTAATCTTATCTTTCCACTCAAAACTGCATCTAAACTACCAATAAAATGGATTTGGAAAAGGAAAAAAAAGATGTAGGTGAACTATTTTTCTCAACAGTACTCAAAAGTAGAGAGAGATATATGTAAACAAACAAAAAATATTAAATCAAAAGTGATTCAAAGGGATGTGTAAAGTTAAAAAAAAATCCAGGGATGAAGGCAAGCTGCAAATATTAATATTAAGCAACATGTAACCAGGTGCAGTTTTGTAAATTTTTGGTTTCAAATGTAAATCTCTGAAGTACTTTTTGAATCTTATCAAGTGAAAAAAAATGAAAGAAAAAAAAAGCATGTAATAATTTTATGTTTCCACCACATATGGCACTTTTAATCTCTACTTTGAAACTGATTTAACTTCTATCGTATACTGATACTGCAAGAATATTACTATTAAGTAAGTGCAAATCAAGGTTTGCATGTATATCTAATTATATTTACTGCCATTAAATATGCGATCAATTAATTTGCAACCACTTTATAGAAATAAAGTGACAAATTACTTGATTTTTGCAGGTTGCGGCAAAGCTTTTTGACAAGTTAAAGCAAAAGATCAGAGATCCGAAAGTATTTGGTACACGTTGCTCCTATGCTTCTTTATCAAATGTTAACAAAGTTTGCATGATCATGTTTTACTAATTTCTAGCTGATAACTCAACTGTCCAGTAATTCGGTAACAAACAAAAAATCCTCTTAACAGTTGTTCCATTGAATCATTGAACATAAAAGTTTAAATTGAGACTTATCTTTCACATAAAAGAAGATATACAAGGACACAACCATGTTTTAACAGTGGATACCTTTTTTAATGCTTTAACATGCATGTTGGTCGTGTATCTATATTTTTTAATGAACTATTCGATGGTTAAACACTGATTACGTAAATGCCAATCAGTAAAGTAGATGCAAATCAGTGCCCGCATGTATACCTAATTAACTCTTTTAAGTGGTTAGCGAATGATGGTGTGTTATACTGCTTTTGGTCTCCATTATATAAGGAATTCATGCTTTCAGGATAACCAGCGAACGTACGATATGTACATTTATGGTCAGAAAATTTGTTAGTTCATTATATATATTTTTTTCATACAAAACATGAATTTATTTTTGGTAGTTTAATGCTAAAACTTTCTCATTATAGTTTAAAGTTAAAACCGATCGAGTATGAACCTCCATGTTGTGTCAAATTTTGTGCGTTTGGTCATCTATTGCCCCAATGTAATACTATGACAAGTGAATTGGTTCCTAAGTCATAGAATGTTGAGTTGTCGAGCTCTGTCCCCCCATCTACGCTGGCCGATCATGTAAATGTTGTTCGAACTAATGCTGGTGCCAAATCTATACATAGTCATGCACATTGTGTGAATGCATCTTCTAATGCACTCGATGCAGCTACGCCTTTGACTGTTCATAGCGAAGACACACTTGTCATTCAATCTGTTGTGTCATGTATGGCATCTTCGATTTTTTGACGTCGCTTTGGGCTTGGACTGTTGTATGACTGCTCCGTCACTTTCTAGTTGCGCCAATGTTCTTAGTGCCACTGAAACCTGTAATCCCCTTATGTTCCACTTGTTTTTGCTGTCATTAGAGTTTGCAACTTCAGTTGCAAACTGAGTCGAGGATCAGTCTTACGTATCCAGTTTGCAATTGAAGTTGCAAACTGATCCAGTTTGCGACTGAAGTTGCAAATGGGACTCTGTTTGCGACTTCAGTTGTGTAATTGTAAGACTGAGTCGAGGATCAGTCTTACATATTCAGTTGTGTAATTGTTAATCATATGTTAACATGGAAAAATGTCAAGTACGAATGGTATCTACTAAATGCAAGTTGCATAATTGTTATGGTCCCATAGAAACTTAAATGTTCATCGCAACAATCATCGATTCCAAAGCAATTCAGCACAGTGGATAATGTTATTAATTCAATACAACTATACAAGTAAATTTTTCTTATATTCAGTACAACTATACAAGTAAATTATCATAAAAACAAATTCGGTGATAATTTAGTTAACTGTTATTATTTAGTTAACTGTTATAATTTAGTTAATATATGATTATATATTAACCAAATTAATATTTCTATAATTTAGTTGTAGATTTCATTTGTTGGCAGCAATTTGTTTTTTTTTAACAATGCAATATTGCTGCCCAAATTTGTAAGAAAGTTGTATAAAAGATTCAAGTATTAAAAGAGATAGGTTCATAAACTAATCAAAGAAACTAACACATCATAAGTAAGCATAATTAAATGTTTAGTCATCAAGCATTTAATTTGTATCATTTTTTTACTAGAGAAAATACACAAAAACCAGTAACATTTATATTATATGCCTACGGCATGACTGAAAGCAGGTGTGCTTTTCTACGTTAGTCCTATTGACAGAAAAGAGAAACCAGAATAATACTGTCAATATAAATTAAATGCTTCTTTCGCTGAAGTTATATAACTAAGGGGACATGTAGTTCTAAGTGCAAACCAAACAAGAGTTATGTCAAAGCATCTATATAACTTATATAACTACAGCATCTAAAATGTTAAAATTATGGTGTTTTAAGTCATAGATCTTGAGTGCTTATTGATAATAAAATACGAAATTTAACACAATACATATTGACCTTATAAATATCATTGTGTTCATGTTTGATGTTAAAGCAAAAGCTAAAATGTGGAGGATTTGACCATCAATATTCGATATCTTCTCCCAAACATAAAATTAACAAGAATAGATCATAGAGTATGAATGTATACAAAGTTTCCAAAATGTTCCCATTTCTGAACAAAGAATAAGTTCGATTATTTCACTTTTAAAGCTGAAAGTCGTAAAGAAGGGGATGTTACTGAATGAATACGCCAAGCTACTCTTCAGTAGTTTCAGTTTCAGATCAGTATTTTTTCTTTCTTATAAGGCTCCACCCTGCATATCCATACAAACTGCAACAATTATGTATGTCTATTATATCTTTAAGTGAAACCACATATATGAATAATAATTTATTATCTCGAGCACTTCATATCAAAACCCGATAATTCATACAGTCATGAAAGCAATTAACGCTATAATAAAGCCATCAGTTAACTCATCAACTCATGAGTTTATTTATTGTTAACAAAACTTTAGTACTTAATATAACATTATGTCAAAACCATGATTGAATTTAAATTCAATACTTTCAATAGAATGTTCTCTAAGTCTTACTTAGCTCTGTTTTATACAGTAAGTATTTTATTTTCAATCAGCTAAATTATTTCCTTTTCTATTTTTGTAATTTTATATGCTTTTGGTAATAGAAACGAATTAGAAAATTAATTTTTATTTAGTATCCTTTGGCAGTAGCTTTTAGTAACAATACAAACAAATTGAATAAAAAATTGGCTATCTTCAAAAATTACACAACTTTGACGGGCCTATATCTGTGCCCCCATGTCATTAGTCCTGCTTTTCCAAGTATGTCATATGTAATAGCAATTAACTAAAGTCTAACAAAACATGCAACCAACAACAGTATTTGCATGTGTAGTTTGTTTTCGTCATGTTATGTTCTACTTTACTAATTTCGAAACTGAGATACACAAAATTCAGGGAGGGAGAGCGGGGGTGCGCGTGCACCAACACAAACATTTATTTCTTTGTTTTGCAACTCAGTTGCAAACTGGACTCTCGAGTTTGCAACTGAAGTTGCAAACTGAGACTCAATTTGCAACTTTAGCTGCAAACTCGAGAGTCCAGTTACAAACTGAGACTCAGTTTGCAACTGAGTTGCAAACCGAGTCTCAGTTTGAGTTGCAAACTGAGACTCGGTTTGCAACTCAGTTGCAAACTGAGTCGAGTTCGCAACTGAAGTTGCATACTCGGGAGCCCAGTTAAAAACTGAGACTCAGTTTGCAACTGACTTGCAAACCGAGTCGAGTTTGCAACTGAAGTTGCAAACTGATCTAGTTTGCAAGTTCAGTTGCAAACTCGAGAGTCCATTTTGCAACTTATTATCGGGATAACAGCATAGAAATTCACCTTAATAACAAAATCATCTATTAACGTCTGCTTATGTATTTGGAAAAACCTACTTAACTGTTACTAGACTACGTACTACTATTTTCTAATTATATATCTTATTAGAATAAGTAAACATTGTAATAAAATGTTGGTTGTGGGCGTTTGATCATATGCAAGGACCAAAATAACATACTAAACTGTCATGCATTGTATTATGCTTCTTATCTAATTTCTCATTTTATGTGCATTACATGACTTGTTGTTGTGGAGACGAAACTAAACTGATGCTTGTTAATTTAATTTATTTTCAGGCTTTGGAACAAGCACGAGCTGCATGGGCTCGAAAAATGCAGTTTTGTTGTCTTTTTTTAGAGCAAGAACTGTGATCATTATGCTTTTTATATATTGTGTTATGTGGGTTGTATTAACTAAAGTTATGGTTTATGTATTAATCGAATTATGCTTTGTGCTTTGTGTATCTTCTTTATATACTGTTATATGGGTGTAGCGTATCTTCTTTGTTATGCGTATATATGGGTGCAGTGTTTCTGTATACTACATATATGATATCCTGATTTTGATACTGTTAAAAGCCGTAGCTAATTTGCTGATAGCACTGTACGAATGAGGCATAAACATGGTTTTAAGCCGTATCAATATAGCAGTTTGATACGGTTTTAAGCCGTATCTATCTTTGAATTTGATACGGGGTATTAATCTACGAAATTGACAGTGCCAGTAAATTGATTATATATGGTTTAAAACCGTATCAATCTACGAAGTTGACAGTGCCATTACATTGATTAGTACGGTTTAAAACCTTATATATGTAGAAATTTAATACGAGTTAAAACCGTATCAATCTAGCAATTAGATATGGATTAAACCCGTATCAATCTACGTATTTGATGTAGGTTTAAGCCATATCAATTGCTCAATTTGATACGGTTTACAACCGTATCAATTCATCAATTTGATATGGGTTAAGACCGTATCTAAGTTATAGAGACGCCATTTTTTGATATGGCCCAGAGCACTGCCAAATCGAGTTAGATACGGCTCAGAGCACTGCCTAATTGACATTTCTAGTGTAGTGAGAGATTATATATCGATAGACATCAGTCGCATGGCGTGAATTGCCTATATGGCATGATGAGACGCAAATGATCAAGGCTTCTATTGAAAAGCAGAGTCTTGTGGTTGATGACCAAAGCGCGACTTTAAATAGCGTAGCTTTGTGTATAACGTTAATTCGTGAGCCTCACACCCCAGTATGAACCAGAAACGGGAGAGGACTGCAGGGAGAACATGCGTTTCTTTCTAACTAGGAGTGGTTTCATGGTATGGAGCCCAGACATTTTTACTTATGTGGATGATGGAAAGCGAGGTACCTCAGATGTATTGGTCATACAGGGCCGATGGATGATATGGTTGCCATACTGACCAGATTTACGCCCCATAGGGCCGGGAAATGTATTGTTCAGGAATTACCAATCCTCAAACATAAGAGAGGACCGTCCCTGAAGATCCAAGGTGCATTTGCGGCTGATCCTAAGGCCCGGGCTAGAGAGTCTCGAATTCGGTAAGGACGATCCCTTGCCTTAGTTCATAGATGGAATCCAATTTTCATTATGTGATATTTCGGTTTTAATTGTAGAGCCTAGTATGGCGACATTGTGGGATGGGGCACTATGTTGTCTATGATTAATACATTTATGTTTGAAGTTGATTTCTTCACTTATAGTAATAATAAAATATGAAATTTCACGTACCAAGCATTTTTTGCTATTATAAGGTAAAACTCTATCCTCCGGCTTGTGTTACATTGTGTGATGGGACTTGAGTCTTATAATAGCTCCATTTTCCTTCTTTAGCATTGTGCTGTTTGTTTATGCACTGGTATTCTTTGGGTTAAAACCCATTACGCATTATACGGCGTGGTCCCTTGATTTACCTTACTTTAAAACCAAGTTAATAACTGTTTTTAGTTCTCACACCAGTCCCATGACTGACCTGGAGTTTATTGTTTTAACCTAAACTCTGGGTGCCCCTATTTTCCACACGGGCAGCTAGTAGTTTTGGTTTTGCAGATATTATATTCACCGGATCCTGGTTTACAGCTGAAGTGATATTCGGAAAGCTCTGTATCCGTGTATTTCTTTTAGTTGTGTTTTGTATTATTTTTCCGTTGCTATGTATTTAAAAGTAATTTAAATCTTTGGTATTTCTCAAATGTATATTATTTATTCATACTCTGTTATATTCTTGTACTCTGATGTAAATTGTTGTAATAAGCAATGAAATGTTCTTCTGTTTGTGTTCTGATTTGTCGTGCTCTCAACTCAATCCGGGCTTTCCCGAAAGGGCGAGTTTGGGTCGCTTCAATTGGTATCAGAGCTTTGGTTTACAAAGCTCGAGAATAAGACACATTAGAACCATACTAAAGAATTCATCAGAGATTGGATTAGTAATATCCAATAAGAATGACTCGTTAGAGATGGGATCAGTAGCATCCTAGAATGAGTTCTACGAGTGTTATTTTTAAAATAAAAATGAAAACAAATTTTATTTTGAAAATTTAAACCTTATTATATGTATTTGAATATATTATTTTAAATTGATTTGGACAATCGAGTATACGAAGATTTTGAATATATGCCTAGCTAGCGTGTATTTGAAGCCTCAAATATACTGGATAGATATAGAATCACACTCTAGTCGCCTGGGGATGATTCTACTGATGACTGTATAACATCAGTAGTTTATTTTTGAGTTTCCTAAGTGGGATGTCTATATATTTCCAATTGACTAGTGTGAGAACAAAAACTAGGTAGGGTTATTGTTGTGATTTGGCATCAAAAACATGATTTTGCGTATATATATATATCAAAGTTATGAACTTGAAAATTTGATTAACCAATTGATTGCTGGTTGTGTTGTTTGATTATTAGTTTAAATAATAAAAATATTGGAATGGTAATTAATTAAAACCAATATAAGAATGTATGGTAAATTTAGCCAAATTGAATCAAATTATTGAACTGAATTGAAAATTGATTGAAATTGCATGCATATACATTGAACAGGTCATAGCAGAGGAATAAAATTGTATGCTCGACAAATAGGTTCATGTTTACTAATTTATTGGGTTTGGATGATTTTATAAGCCGCTTGGCTTTTTTTTTATCTTTTGGATTGATGAGAGCCCTGTGTAGGGCCGTAGATTTTGTTCGAATGTCCGACGTCCGTTCGTGTCCGTGACCGAAATACGTCCGTCCGAGTCCGTCCGATTTTCATTTAGGACACGAGTTAGGACAACAAAATTTGTACGAGAAAAAAATCATGTCCGGTTCGAGCTCGTCCAAATTCATCCGAATTACTTGTAATTCGACATATAGTTGAGAGAAAATCTAGTAAAATGTACAAAATGTGATATAAATAGCCATGTCCGACCGAGTCCGATCGGTCCGAACATGTCCGTGTCCGACCGATTTTATTTAGGACACGAATTAGGACAACGAAATTTGTCCGAGAAATTTTTTGGTCCGGTCCGTGTTCGGTCCGATTTTTTTTAGGACAGAAACTGAACACACCTCCGTCCGGTCCGGTCCGACCGATTTACACCCCTAGCCCTGTGTGGCTAGTGCCGGCTTTAAATGTCTCCCCGTACAAACGAGGTTATGGCGAATTTTTTCGAAAATTTAGGGTGTTAGCCAAATTTTTGAAAAATTAGAAAATTCTTAGAAACTGAAAAGTTGAAGAATGAAAGCCAGAATGAAAGTTGAGTTGGTTAGTTAAACAACTTTCAGCTCCATTCCTTTTCGAGGACGAAAAGATTTTAAGTGGGAGAGATTGTAACAACCCGGATTTTCAAAACCAATTTAAAATTTTTATTTTAGTTATTTTAATGAATTTTGAATATTTAAATGGTTTATTTTAAATAACAACGACTAAAAATTTATTTTAATCGAAGTTAGAACGTACAAATTTATTTTAATTATATAACAAGCCTGAAATGGCGTGGTATTTTGAAAATTAGATTTTAAATTTCAAATGAATGTACAAGATTCAAAATAAATCGGATTTCAGTAAAACTAGAAATATTTGAATTTGTTTAATTATATCTTTCTAACGAATGTGAAAAATTCAGATTTCATAACGGGAATAAAAAGTTATGTCCAGTTGAAAATTCAGAATAGTCGCTATGGAATTTGTATATATTTTAATATAATATATACCCCTTTAAAATAGCCATTTTGCAAATGACCTCCGTTTTCGATGAAACCACTTTTGTTGGATCCGGAATGTCAAATTATTGTTAGGTTTCAAATTTCATAATTTTTGGAATTAATATGTGAGCGAAGTAAATTTAAATGTGTTTGGAAATTTAAATTTGAATTTGAATTGGATCGACCAAAAAATGACCATTTTTCAAACGGTCTCCAAATTCGACGAAATTAGTTTTGTTAGGACTGTATCATCAAAACAACGCTAGATTTTTTTTGAATTTTTGGAGTCAGTATGTGGTCTCGGTAAATTAAAATGTACGTTCAAATTTAATATATACTAATTTATACTTTAATTTTGATCAAAACTGATCGTAACGGCCAAATTGGCTTACGAAACATATCCCGTTGTGTCCGGAATAGAGGTGTAGCTAGGGGCGATAGTCATTGGGTTTGATTTGAAGTTCGGAATCATACAGAGATAATTTATGAATTAAATAATATATATATATATATATAATGGGCCAAACCCTAATCTAACCCTTTCCACAAAATTCCGTTGCCTCCACTTATCATCAGCGATCAGAATCACTTGAAACATCGCCTCCTTTTATTTTCAAATCCACAAATTAATTCGAAAAGATTTCTAAGACAAATTCAAAGAATTTCACGAGCTCTACGAACTGAACAGTTAAGATCGTCTTTTATGGCTTGGATTGATCAGATTTTGGGGACAAAGCCGCCGGTTTTGGGGCTCGTTTTCCGTGGCAACCTGGGTACGAGATGCCCCATAGGGGCGGTGAAGGGAGGGTGTCTCGAGGGCTTAGGCATGGCGTTGGTAGATCTATGGTCAGAGGTGTCTTGGGCATGCAATGTGGAGAGAGGACGGTGGAGTGTTGGGTTCGAACGCGGTCCAGAGGATTGAACAAGAGAGGAAGATTAAGGAAAGTGATTAGTGAATTTATTTGTTAATTAATTATTTAAAATTGTAATTAAATGTAAAATTGATCATAACTTTGTCATACGAACTCAGAAAATTACAAACTGAAGTGTGCTGGAATCGTGGTGAAAATATCTACCCAATGGAACTGACTGGAAGCGATTTGGAGCAAATTAGAATTTAAGGAAATTTTAAATCAAAATAGAAATTCAGAAATAAAGAATGACGGAGTGGAACCCAATATGAGAACTATTTCTCACTCAATTTATTTACAGTTAAATATATACTAGGATGCAGAAGGTGCTTAGCAGCACCCGACACCATTGATTGCACAAACCATGATTGTTTGTTTGGATTGAATTGACTGTGTTGTGTTTATTAAATGAATAAAATATATAAAATATTCATGTATGGAATAAAATATTTGAACAATAAAAATATAACTTTTATTGAATATACGAACCATGTAAAATGGTCATGTGTTGAAAATAAATATTCATTTACAAATCGAACGATTTGTTTATGTACACCCATTTAACCGATATTGATTGGGACGATAAATTTTACACATCACCCAACTGCACAAAAAATAATCAGTATTTGTTGTTTGAAAACCCGACATGGGTATTGGGATGATATTGGACATACACTAATCTCAATATTTAGTTGTATGTCAGTCGATTGGTTGACAGACTGTTGTAAGTGTTAATTATTTATATTTAATGCTTATGCAGTTGTGTGATGCACTCTGGATGATGGTTGACTGTGTATAATCATTTTTGTGTATATGTGTGTATGAAATCCATATAAATAACATTATATGGTAATTAACTGTGTCTGATTCCAATTCAGAAAGAACGAATATTTTAAAATAACGAATATTTTAAAATAATATTCAAGAAAGGATTAAAATCTGATTTGATGTCCGATTTGGGATGGACACGAAAATATTGAAATATATAAGACGTGTTGATTAGATTTGCGCCATTTTAATGCAAATGATATTTATATCAATTTTATTCATTTTTATAATGGATATCGAAAAGGAAATGATTTCAAAACCTGATATTTTGAAAATATTATCGTTTATATATTATAATGATATAGAATATTCAATTTTGATTTAAAATTGAAAATGAAGTTAGAATCATTTTAAAAAGAATTTATAAACAATTATAAAATATGTTTTAAATGGAAATCGATGAAATATATATAATATATATATTATACATATATTTAATGGCCTGAATAGAACGCGCCGCGCCATGACCGATCGCGAATTTCGATCATTGACTTCGAATTGACATTACGGGAGATCCGACCGTCGGATTCTCCTAAAACCAGAACCGTTGGGTTCGTATCGAAAAGAGCTTTCCAACGAATATAAAAGAATTGAAATCTAATGGTTATATTTGGAATTATATTCAAATCGAATTTGGAAAAGGTCGCCGTAAGTGCAATTCGATGACCGTTTATGGAAATCGACTGAAAGGGCCTTAATACAATTATTAAAAATATTAATAATTTGTGTAAAATCATAATATATGATTTGGAAAGAATTGGGATGAAAAATTCCATATTTGAAAAGATAAAAATATATTTTTATCGAAATGAACTAGTTATTAACTAGAATTATAATCCAATTATTTACAAATAAATAAATTGGATTGAGAATGGGTTTTAATATAACCTAAATTTCCAATATATGAATTGGAGTGGATTTGAATGGAAATCATATTTGGAATATTTCAATGTTGGATTTCGTGATTATAAAGATATTGCCATGGAAATTTGGAAGATATATTTATATCATTATTTCCATACAATATTTGTTGGTTTCAGAATTTGATATTGAATATAAGCCGATATAATTTCTATTCAGAGCCTTGTATTTAATATCAAATGGGATTTTGGGTTTGTTGTGAATGGTGTCTTTATTAACACTGTTCTTAAACCCAGTTGAGAAAAGAATAAATTTTTAATTTAAGATTTAGTATTTTCCAATTAATTAATATTTAATTGGAACTGAATAAAAGAATTGGATTTTTGGGTTTATACTGAATGATGTTTTAAACGACATTTGTTCTTTAACTCGATTAACTGTGAAATGTGATTTGGTATATATAAATCTTTTATTAAGATATAATGGAATTTCCAAAGTAAAGATTTCAAATTTAATAAAATAAATTGGAATGGAATGGAATTCGATTTGGTAATAATCAAAGTGAGCTTCTATGGAGGAAAACTATTAGTATATATGGAATTTAAAAGGCTTTGCCATTATTCCATTTATATTATTTGTCGGATACGGAGATTGATATCGATTATATATATTGATCTGTTTTCCATGAAGATTCCATAATTAATGGGATGTGATTTTGGGTTTATCGTGAACTGTGTTTTAAATGACATTGGTTCTTTAACCCAGTTAAAGACAGGATTACATGTCTAACATTGTATTTCGAATTGTATGGTTGATCTCTACTAAATATATATCTGTTTGGTAGCAGAGAATTTATTCTCTTGCTTAACACCCTTCTCTGAGACGTATGAGCTCAGAGGTTATATATCGGCAAAAATCAATAGTACAGTGCAGATTGTCGATGCGACATGTTTGATTTCCCGAAGTTAAATAATCATTAATATTGATTTTTTGGGAAGATTAAGAATAAGTGGAGTTTTAATGAATCTTTAATTAGACTAAAATGTGAATTGATAATTCAAATTATCAAATTTGGGAAATGATCGAGAATGGAGTATCAACAGTTTTGCTCCAAGCGGTAGTTAAATCTTTAATTAGATTTGAACATGAAATGGTAATTAAATTTACCGATAACATCGTGGTGTTAGATATGGAGTATTACTAGTTTTGCCCTATGGGATGAATAGGTTGGGTTTGGGAAATTAAACAAATGATTACTTCGGTAAGGTGCGCTAATTCCGACTAGTTTGGATAAACCTTAATTTGGTTTGAATTGATATCCAAAGGAAGATTAAAGAATAAATTTAAGAGAATTTATCTTTGATAAAATTAATGGGAACCCTTCCCTAATCATGTGAATATTTGAATAAAAGAATATTCTGAATTGGAATGATGCGTTTATTGTGTTTGTGTAACACTTATTTATAATATACGCGAGTTATTTGGAAAGGCCGAATTTATACCCATTCTGAATAACTGATTCGACGATAAGTCGACGATGAAGACGGTGGTTGAAGACCGGAGGTCTTCACATCGTTTGGATGATTACTAATGTCTTGATTGGGCTGTATACCCAAGACGAGGTAATAAGTGGTGATCGTCCAGACGTACTTAGAGATCGACCGGATATGCGAGGGCCTCTCGCCTATATTGGACATTTGGGACGAGGAATAAGGTGCCTCTGGTTTCGTTCAGACCCAGAACGAACTATTAGATAAACATGTGCCTGACATTGGATTTTATTCTATGTTGATTGATATCTATTAAATGTATATATGTTTGGTGGCGGAGAATTTATTCTCTTGCTTAACACCCTTCTTTGAGACGTACGAGCTTAGAGGTTATATATCGATAGACATCAATCACATGGCGTGAATTGCCTGTGTGGCATGCTGAGATGCAAATGATCAAGGCTTTTGTTGAAAAGCAGAGTCCTGTGGTTGATGATCAAAGCACGACTTTAAATAGCATAGCTTTGTGTATAGCGTTAATTCGCGAGCCTGACACCCCGGTATGAACCAGAAACGAGAGAGGACTGCAGGGAGAACATGCGTTTCTTTCTAGCTAGGAGTGGTTTCATGGTACGGCGCCCAGACATTTTTACTTACGTGGATGATGGAAAGCGAGGTACCTCGGATATATTGGTCACTACAGGGCCGATGGATGATATGGTCGACATACTGAACAGATTTACGCCCCATAGGGCAGGGAAACGTATTGTTCAGGAATTACCAATCCTCAAACGTAAGAGAGGACCGACCCTAAAGATCCAAGGTGCAGTTGCGGCTGATCCTGAGGCTTGGGCTAGAGAGTCTCAAATTCTGTAAGGATGATCCCTTGTCTTGGTTCATAGATGGAATCCAATTTCCAATACGTGACATTTCAGTTTTAATTGTAGAGCCTAATATGGCGACATAGTGGGATGGGGCACTATGTCATCTATGATTGATACATTTATATTTGAAGTTGATTTCTTCACTTATAGAAATAATAAAATATGAAATTTCATGTACCAAGCATTTTTGGCTATTATAAGGTGAAACTCTATCCTCCGGCTTGTGTTACATTGTGTAATGGGGATTGAGACTCATAATAGCTTCATTTTTCTTCTTTAGCATTGCGTTGTTTGTTTATGCACTGGTATTCTTGGGGTTAAATCTCGTTCCGTGTTATACGGCATGGTCCCTTGATTCACCTTACTTTAAAACCAAGTTAATAACTGTTTTTAGTTCTCGCACTAGTTCCATGAATGACCTGGAGTATATTGTTTTAACCTAAACTCTGGATTCCCCTATTTTCTACACGAGCAGCTAGTAGTTTTGGTTTTGCAGATATTATATTCATAGGATCCTGGTTTACAGCTGAAGCGATATTCGGAAAGCTCTGTATCTGTGTATTTCTTTTAGTTGTGTTTTGTATTATTTTTACGCTGTTATGTTATTAAAAGTAATTTAAATCTCTGATATTTATCAAATGTATATTATTTATTCATACTCTATTATATTCTTGTACTCTGATGCAAATTGTTGTAATAAGCAATGAAATGTTCTTCTGTTTGTGTTCTGATTTTTCGTGTCCTCAATTCAATCCGGGCTTTCCCAAAAAAGGCGAGTTTGGGTCGGTTCATGGGAGATATGTTGAAGGTGTTTGTGACGCATCTGGAGGAGCGGTTTGTGGATGGGTGGCAGTGCAGTTTAGTGGGAGGTCAGTAGCGGAAAAATATTGGGAGAAGGTTGGTTTTCATGTGACAAAACGAGGTGGCTGTTTTCTCCATGCAGGGAGGATGAAACGAGAAAAATTAAACTAAAGAAAAAGAGTTCGGGTATGCACTGTCTCATCTGTTTTATGTCAAGTATATGTTGGCTATTATATTTTATTCCATGCGCTGTGAGACATATTACAGGTTCTTTATTTGGTTCCTCTTCTTTCTTTCTCTTCTTTGGCGACCGTCCCATGCCAATTGGACATGTGTACAGCGCACAATTGGAGTAAACGTCGGTTGGTGCGGGGCGGGCCGTCACACTTGGTAATGTAAATGGTAGAAGATGGGGTTAACTGGAGGTGTGACGCAGAGATGGGAAGTTTGCATGAATAGCAATGGAGTTGCATGGAAATTACGCTTTGGTTTGGTGAAGACAAGGCGGGAAGAGGTGCAGTGACGTGGTGGAGATGAAGGAAATGTACTGGGTATGTTTTGAAGAGTGGACATGTTTTAAAAGAAAGAAATATAATGGAAAAGGGAGTAACAGGAAGAGGAAAAAGCTTTAGGAGCTTTTGTATTCATCGGGGAAGAAATAGGACAAGGAAAGAGGGATCATGCGTGGGCTTGAAGAGCTGACGGGCTAGGCTTTTTCCCAATGATAATAAAAAAATTTGAATGACAAGAAGATGAAATAGGGATGGGACGATGAAGCAATGTCGTGTGGGGTTGGTATCATAATGATGTTGTGCGAACCAAGTATTGGAAGGAGAAGAGAAGAAATTTCAACGTCCTAAATCATGTGGTAAATGACCGCATTCTATTTATAATTCAATTTGATTTGTTTAATTAATTTAATTGATTAAGGGTTAATAAATTTAATTTAAACCATACTTATAACTTGCTTTCCTATTAACAGAATCCAACAAGACCAAAGACGTCAATCCCTTGTCGATGAACACTCCATGGTGGAACCAGTTCGGGCAAAGCGGGAAGCAACCAGAATTTTCAGTAAACACTCGTTTAATTTAACTGAAATCAAATAGCTTCAACGAATGGAAAATCAAGGTGAGTTAAACTCACTCACTTCTCCCACTTATAATTATTGTAAGTGGGTTTTATTATTTTAATGCTATGGTTGCTAGTTATTGGTTGATTTGATGATTGTGTACATGTTCGTTAAATATTTTATATCTATTATTTAAATTAATCGGTTGTTTAATTTAAATGAAATGACATCATTATTTTTAAAAATGATTTTCAAACAAGGTAAATTACTTTGTTGGTTACGTTTATAATAATATAAACATATTTAAATTAAATTGAATGCTTTAATTGTTGGTTAACTGTTATAAGTTGAATTTATTATTTATCTGCATATGATCATTATATGAACTGTTTAATCCATGTGATTGGATTATTGATTTGGTTACCAGTTGTTGAATCCAAATTCAACATTGTTTTGATATTAACCAATAGGTAGTACTGGTTGAGGATTTGGCAGTAGATGGCCTAAATTATATATCGTTTTATTTGATTTACTGCTGGAGAATAAAGTAATAAAACTATTTTATGACTGAAAACAAGTTTTGAAATATATTAACTTGAATGAAGTTTATAAAAAGGAAATAAACCAACCACATATACATATTGTGTATTTTAACCACCACTCACCATATTTGTATCAAAATCTGCCATGTGCGAAGCACGTGCCTCATCTTAATTATTGAATAAATTATAAAGCTAATTCTTATATTTTGATAAGTAAGTGAACAAAAGTTAACGTTACTATTAATTGTCTCAATAAATAATTAAAATGATATTATGTTGAATTGACTATTATTTAATTAATTATAATCAAATGGAGTTATTTAAATTAATTAAATTTGTAATTAATATAAATGGAAAGATGAATTAAGATTTGATTAACAAGTTAATCATGTTTAGAGTTGACTAAGTCAACTGTGTTAACTAAAATGGAATTATTTAATCTATTTATTCAGTGGAAATTATAAATGGTTAAGTAAACATTTTTTTAAATGTTGATATTTGATTACCACCAAATTAGAAATCTTGGGATTTAAAAAGGAATAAGGAGGTTTATGAAACGATAAGGCTTATTATAATAAAATGATATTTTAAAAAGTAAATTATAGTAATAATGATATAAGTTAAATTTATATTGTGGTTTAAAGCAAATTCTTATTGAGACTTTATTTAATCGAATTTGTGCAATCTAAGATTTTGTGAAGTTATAAAACCCAAGGTTTTACCAAATATATTAATGGAAAGAAAAGCCAAGATATGAAATGAAAGAATTGGAACTTAATACAGATCGGTTGAAATAAATGATTTTCTGAATATTGACCTTGATGTTGGTTTCGGCCTTTGGGGTTGATATTTAGAGGATCATTTTCTTATTGATTTATGGTTAGGGACCGATGAAGGTTTGAAATGAAAATCAAAACTGAAACCCAAGTTTGAGTTAAAGTGGTGAGGCGAGTTGAGTTAAAAAGATGCTATTTAAAAATGCTATATTAAATAAGAGCTGAGTTTTCATCAAGGTATAACCAAATGAGATTTGTTTTGATATTGGGAATGAATTTCGGGTTTGGTATTACAACTGATATCATCTTAAGATAAGAACATTGTTGATCAAGGTCTGAGAGGTAATTAAATACCCCAACTTGAACGACTTCAGAATTATCGGAGGATAGTATTAGTTGTCATGGTAAAGATGTTAGTGTAATTTAATTTGGGAATAATTGTGTAACATTATTTGAAGAACTTGAAAATATATAATGGGATTTCGAAATAAAAGGGAATAAAAAGGGCTTGAGAATTTGAAAAGTTATTTTCATGGTAAAGGGATAAATAAAAGGGATTTGTGAAAAATATAAGAAGAAGAGATTTGAAATGAGTTTATTCTAAAGAGGAAATGGACGATTATGGGGTAAATTAATGAAACTAAGAGAGATGTCATAATGATTGTTTATGATGATAAGCTAAATTGATTTCCCAAATGATAGAAGATAAGTAGCAAATGATTTAATAATATTTAACGATAAAGTCTTAAGATATTTTTCCTAAGGATATAAATGAAATGATTTGGGAATATTTACATATTAAAATGATTTGAGAATATTATATGTTAAAACCGATAGATTTTTAAAGGCCAAGTGATGTTGCATTAACCAATGGATTCGTTTTATTTTTATGTTTTTTTATTTTGATAGTTAAATAACCAACTATCAAAATCATACACAATGCGTTGTTGGTATGGAAAGACCGGGATCAAATTTATATTCGAAAACCATTCCGACCAACAAATATGTAATCGAAGAAGATATCTGATGCTGATCGAGATGGAGCAATTGAAGACTGTAAATCTTCATGAGCGGAAGGATTATTATTCAATTTCTTTGGTTGATCCCTAGGGATATTTTGGCAATGATTCTGTCGTGGCTGAAATTTACGGATTGCAAGGACTGCTCGCTACTGATCTATAGGGTGATTCCTAGGATGTGGTAGGAGGGTGCCTTCGGTTCATCCTGTTCCTGGATGACTTGTATGGACGAATTTCTGACAGAGTATTTCTTAAGAATCACATACATTGATTTTTAAAAACGTACTTCTGTCAGCTGCAGAGTATTTTTGTGGATGTTAATTAGTGATATGGTGGATCTAATGATGTGGCATTCAAAGTAAAAGGTGACCAAATGTTCCATAAGCCGATTATTACCTCAAGCCTCATCAACCGGGAAATGACAAAAATTGGGCAGGCAACATGGCTATGTGGGTCGCTCCCAATAGGGTGTATAATCATCTATCTTGAGAATTCCTTTTGCTTCTTTAATCTATTTTGATGCTGTCCCTTTTCGGGAAACGGTGGGTAGCTCCCAACCATTGGTGATATACATTCGATACACTCAAGCGAAATGAGTGGTCGGTCATGTGTGGGCCAGGTTGAAAGACGTTCTTGTTGAACCCAGTGTATTCGCCTCTAGAGATACACTATCGGCAGGTGGTTCCTGTAGGATCTAAATTAACCCTAGAGGGGGGGTGAATAGGGTTTATCGCAGATTTTCACAGAGTAATTAAATAATCACAGCACAGATAATAATCAGAAGAAATGCAGAAAATAAATAACACACAAATATACCCAGCTTCGGCAAAACCCTGCCTACTGCTGCATTCCCCAAGGTTTCTACTAGGAGTTAAAACAATCTCTACGCTTACAATCCCCTGTAAACTCGCGACACTCGCTCCCAACTGTTCTTAACCCTACGCTCAAAACCCTGCACTGGTGTTTATCCCCAAAACCAGATTTCCCCGAATTACAAACCCTGTAATTCGTTTCCCTAGTTTTAGAGACAAACTAGAAAACTATAGACTGATTACAAATTGAAATGAAAGACGAAACAAAACAAAAATAATAATTTAAAAAGCTTTTAGGACTTAAAATAAATGGGTCATCCCTTTAAAATTCTCTTAGCCCTTTTGTATAACTTGGCCGTCCCCCTTTTGTTATTGCTTCACCACTTTATTCTTGAGTCCGGTCTCTTTTCTCTAGAAAGAAAAATGGCGGCTTCAAATCTAGGGTTTCATTTTAAGTGGCGATTGACTTTAGGGTTTTCAATCCTTCTTTCAATCTGAAAGCCACCGTTTTGTTGTGTGAAGATCTCGAAATCTCAGTAACAATCTCTTCTCCGATTGAACGTAGAATTGGATCCAAGCTTGCCCTTTTTCTGGTATGAATTTCCTATTCGATTTTATGCTTTGATTTGTTTGTGCTTGGATGATTGTGTGCCGATGACGATTGGTGTTATATATAGAGTTAAAATCCACGAATATCTCTGATTTCGTGTTAGACTTGTTCATGATGTGTACGAGAATTTTGGTTTTGCTTTTGAATTGTTCTGTTTATTTCTTTGATTTGGGGCTGGAAAGTATATTGCTTAAATCTTGGTCTTTGGCGTGATTTCTGGAATTTGAATTCTTCGACCTTGCGTGTGAACTGTCTGACTTGAATTGGTCTTTACCTATTGCACCCTTAGATCAATTTTTCTGAAGATTCGATTATACTTTTTCAACATGCTTTTAAACTGAAATATCTTAAAAACAATCTGCTTTAAAAATATGACCAATCGTTCTCTTTGTTTTGCCACAGACTATAGACTGATACTTTGACTGTTGTGAATACTTGAGCAATGATAAGAACAGATACTATGCTTTATTTTGCCATATTGTTTAGGCACTTGAAATTCATGCTCTGTTATACCTTGATTCAGCCGTGCACCTGTTGTCCTTCTTTGTGCATTGATGTAGGCCCTTGGCAATGTTTACACTGTTCTTCTCTATAAAAAAAAACTGATGAACAAATATTTTATTTAAGCAGTCTGTACTTAGCTTGTACTACACTTGGATTTCTCCGAGTTTAATCTGTTGCTTCACTTTAATTTTTGCTGATTTGTTGTATATTCTTGATCTTGCCATATACTTGCGCTGTTTTGTTGAAACCGAATACTCCTTAGCTGCTTCATGTAGTACTTGCTCCTTGCTTGACTTGAATGAACTTTTGGCCATGATTAATTCATTTATACAAAACTGAGTTGAGTTGGTTGCACCATTGTTTTGACATGCTACCTCCTATGTACTTGACTCCATCTGTTCACTTGAATTCATATTTACTTGGCTGTTGCATTGTCAGTTGTACTTTGTTGCTGCACCATATCCATTCATTGTCTTGCTTGTAACTTGCTCGGCCCTTGCTACCATAAGTTTTCTTGAACCATTTACTTGTTTGGTCTGCATGTATTGTTTATGGCTTGTATACTATTCTCGGCACGTCCATTTCTTGTTAAAACTGTTGCATTTTATCACATCTTGCTGCCCTGGTTCACTTGAACTTTCTGAACTGTTTTGCTCCTATATGTTGCTTGTTCTAGTACTGACCTTTTTGATTTGAACTTTTCTCTGTCATTTGCGTTGAGCTGTAACTTCCACTTGCTCCCACCTTTGCACTCACACTTGGTTATGCCATTCACTAAACTTGTTGTTTTTGCCTTGTCGACCAATTTTCGTTGCTGCTTTGATTTGTACCTTGTTTGTGCTATTTGAAAATTGATTTGATCTCGACCACTTGCACACTGATTTGCGCTGAGTCGAGAAGGTCCTCGTGACTACTCCTTAGTTGCACGCTGATTGGCGAGGCAGTGCACACGTGTATACACGTGTGTACATGCAGCCAGCAGTCAATTTTCCTGTCCCTGCATATCAGACCAAGTCTAGAAAAATGATGAGAAACACACCGCAAATCTGAGGCAAATAAAATTTAAAAATAAATTTTTATTTGCTTTTATTTAATTTTATTTTTGTTGCAGTCTACTGTGTGTGTTCTTTTGTATGAACAGGTATGAAGATGACTGAATTGACTGTGGAATGCTGTGAAGTCAAGAAGACTGAAGACGATGATATTCATATGTGTCGGTATATACGAGTGAACTGTATAGAAATGTAGTATATATGAAAGTGTAAGTGTTGTAAAGAGGAGCTAAGTACGAAATTGAATATATTGAAATGTATATTAGTGATGTATGTACAAATAGTGGAGTTGTAAATCTGTACTGTTTAAATATCGAAATAAAATATTCTAAATAAAATATTCTTATTTAAATAAAATACTGTGTGAATATTTAAATTTCTGTATAGTTGTATTTTATTTAAATAGAAATATTTTATTCCTGTCTGATGTGTAGTATACCAGTACAGTTACAAACACATTCAACAATAAAATATATTTGGTTGTTATCATCAAACAAAAATCATATAATTGTGTATACAACACTGTTATATACAACAATCTCCCCCATTTGATGATGACAAACAAATAAAAGATTTTGAATGTGTTTTGAACGTGAAATATATTACTCCCCCTATTTGTATGCTCCCCCTACAACTGAACTCCCCCTATATATGTGGAAAAATATGCATGAAAAAATCCAATTGACCATTCCCTCTAGATATTTAATTTCCAATCTTAAAATATTTTTGAATTAAATACTCATCTGTCAAAATCTTGATAATTCTCCCCCTTTTGTTATCATCAAAAGGATAATAGAAATTGAAACAGTGATGAATTTTGACTATAAATATAAATTCAAATTAAGAGAGAGAATATATATCGCAAATCCCATTTAATCAAACAAAAATCATAATAACCTTTAAATCAGAAGCAAATTTCACTTTCAGAATGAATGGATTTACGATGGATTTTATCGAATGAGGAGAGTTCAATAAAAATTGAATATTTGAATATGAATTTTAAAGATTTTAAATATGCTAAAAAAGTGTTAAGCACTTTCTTACCACGCATAGCCCAAAGGTCTTTTAAATGGGGTTAGTAGTAACTTAACTTTATCCTCTCTAATGAGTTCCATCCATGCACAGCCCGAAGGTCTTTTAAGTGAGAATGGAAGCACATAGAAATTAAGGTAATTCACCCACGCATAACCGCGAGGATTTTTAAATGGGAATGAATACCAAGGATAAATTATTTATTTATTTATTTATTTTTTTTTTTATTTTTTTTTTAATTTTAAGAATAATTAGAACTCCCCAAATTAAATAAAACCATGATGAATGACAGAAATATGGTAGATATAGAAGATGGTCGTGAAATAAGCCCTAATTCAAAAGTATTATAAAATCTGTCTAATCATCATGAGATTTAAAATAATATCTCTTCTAGTTATGAATTATACCATAGTCACAACTCATCACAGTTTCATAAATCTATCAATAATTTTGATGAGTCCCAAAACGGTTCAAATTAATCAATAATTTCAATTTTTGAATAAATAATCAAAAATAATTTTAAAATTGAAAATATTAATTTCAAGAGGAGTTTTTGAAAATGCAAGTTGAAAATCAGAAAATCAATCAGTTAAAAAATGAAATTTTTAATATTTTTAACACTGATTGCTCCTAGACAATTTTTAATTCAAATTGCCTATGAATTTTAACTAAATCCAGTCACTGATTTTCCAACTTATCATTTAATTACCAATGAATCAAATCAATTTCCTTATCAGAGCAGCACAAGATCATTTTAAAAGCAAGAATCACAAGTGACATCCTCAGAGAATTTTTAGACAAACTCAAGAACCAGTCAACTTATCAAATCTGAAGATAATTATTTGAAATCACCAAAAAAAAATCAATTTTTTATAATCCAAGAATTTCAACAATCCATAACAAATGATTTCAAAAACAGCCAAGTAAAAATAAACTAAAAGGAATAAAAGTGCGAGTTTAGAGATCATACCTGACTTACCATAATCAACGTGATGCAATGAATCTCCAACTCTGAATCTATGGCTAAGGAACTCCAAATAATTTGATATATGAATCAACTTGAATTTTATCTAACTTAAGCACAGTTGTTCCTCAGCCTCTCACAGTACCTAAATGTTTATATGATCGAGTGGTCTAACAAAAGTTGTTTTACCACTCTTATCTTCGTTTACACGTTTTGGTACCCAAACCCGTTTATATAACAATCCATTACTATTCACTAGCGTACCCTTTGGAACCCAAATTTGTTTAGATTTGCTTAAATTTATTTTGTTAATTTTTGGAATCCAAACAGATTTAAATGAATTGTTTTTAAACAAGTTATCAATTTGTTTATGATTTAAAAACCCTTTGAAATTATTAAATTTCAAAAATTCAATTTGATCGTTTTCAAAGCCAATTAAAGGATTTTTAAAATCATTAAAATTTTGTTTTTTAACTTGATCAGATTTGAATCCAAGTCCCTTTTTATTCTGAACAAAAAATTGATTTTTTAACAACATATTCAACGATTTCTCTCCTTTAGAAAATTTAGTCAAAGCTGACTCAAGTCGTTGAATTTTAAATTTAAGATCGCTATTTTCTTTCATTAAATTTGAACAACGATTAATAGCGATTTTCCTCTTTTCAGCATCAATTTGTTTTAAAACCAAATTTTCGTTTTCAAGTGCTTTGATTTTAGCATTGAACTTAGAAATTTCAATTTCAAATTGTTTTCGCTTTTCAAAATCAAGTTTTTCAGATTCTTTAAGCTTTTCAATCTCCTTCTCAAAATCATGATTTTCGTTTTTCAAATTCTCGTTTTCACTTTTGAGTGATTCAAAATCAGTTTTGAATTTCAAAGGATCATTACTCAACGATTGACATTTTTCGCATTCTGAAAACGGTGAATTCTTAACTTTTTCAAGTTTTCTTTCTAAACTGTTATTTTCATGAATTAGTTTTGACCTATCAGATTTTAATTTCTTAACTTTTAGTTCAAGAGAGTCAACAGTTTTTGTGAGGTCGTGACACATTAATATTAATTCTTTATAGGTAAAATTTGTTACCTCACTAGAATCCTCTTCACTACCTTCTGAATCAGAATGAGCCATAAGACACAAATTAGCTTCCTCTTCTTCACTTTCAGAAACTTCTTCTCCTTCTTCATCATCCCATGTAGCGGCAAAAGCTTTCTTCTTTCTTCTGAACTTCTTCCTCTTTTCATTTTTAAGTTGTGGGCAATTTGGTTTGATATGACCGGGTTTCTTGCAGTTGTAGCAATACACTTCATCGTCTGAATTATCTGAACTTTCGGACTTGTTGGTTTTTGAACTCTTCTTTCGTGGTTTGTATTTTCCTTTGGCCCATTTTTTTAAAACCATGGCTAGCTCTTCAGCGGGATCATCATCATTACTTTCAACAGAATTATTTAAAGCGATCGTCTTTTTCTTTGATTCAGAATCCTTTCGTTCTTCTCTTGCTTTTAACTCCATCTCGTAAGTGATGAGATTTCCGATCAACTCTTCCATGCTTACTTTGTTCAGATCTTTTGATTCTTGTATCGCTGTCACCTTAGCTTCAAAATTCATTGGTAGCACTCTCAGTATTTTTCTGATCAATTCCACTTCGGTATAAGTTTTGCCAAGAGCTTTTGCATTGTAGACCAGTGATGAGAAGCGTCCATACATCTCTTTTATATCTTCGTCTTTTTGCATAGAGAAATTTTCATATTCGTCGCTGAGAAGAGCGAGACGAGATTCCTTCACTTGAGATGTACCTTCGTGTGTGACCTCCAACGTATGCCATATTTCCTGCGCAGTCTCACAATGAGAAATTCGATTAAATTCAGTTTTATCAAGAGCACAGATTAAAGCATTCATCGCTTTGGCATTAGTTGAAAATAATTTTTTATCATTAGCATCCCACCTATCTTTTGATTTAGGAATTTCAACACCACTAACAATAACAGTGGGAGATCTATAACCCGTTTCAATAATATCCCACACATCATAATCGACAGAACTTAAGTAAATTTTCATCCTAGCTTTCCAATAGGCATAATCAGTTCCATTAAACATTGGTGGCCTAGCTATGGACTGACCCTCAGAAAAAGCGTTGTTTGACAAATTCATGACTCTAGAGTTAAAATAAAATCAAAAAATACCTGCTCTGATACCACTTGTAGGATCTAAATTAACCCTAGAGGGGGGGTGAATAGGGTTTATCGCAGATTTTCACAGAGTAATTAAATAATCACAGCACAGATAATAATCAGAAGAAATGCAGAAAATAAATAACACACAAATATACCCAGCTTCGGCAAAACCCTGCCTACTGCTGCATTCCCCAAGGTTTCTACTAGGAGTTAAAACAATCTCTACGCTTACAATCCCCTGTAAACTCGCGACACTCGCTCCCAACTGTTCTTAACCCTACGCTCAAAACCCTGCACTGGTGTTTATCCCCAAAACCAGATTTCCCCGAATTACAAACCCTGTAATTCGTTTCCCTAGTTTTAGAGACAAACTAGAAAACTATAGACTGATTACAAATTGAAATGAAAGACGAAACAAAACAAAAATAATAATTTAAAAAGCTTTTAGGACTTAAAATAAATGGGTCATCCCTTTAAAATTCTCTTAGCCCTTTTGTATAACTTGGCCGTCCCCCTTTTGTTATTGCTTCACCACTTTATTCTTGAGTCCGATCTCTTTTCTCTGGAAAGAAAAATGGCGGCTTCAAATCTAGGGTTTCATTTTAAGTGGCGATTGACTTTAGGGTTTTCAATCCTTCTTTCAATCTGAAAGCCACCGTTTTGTTGTGTGAAGATCTCGAAATCTCAGTAACAATCTCTTCTCCGATTGAACGTAGAATTGGATCCAAGCTTGCCCTTTTTCTGGTATGAATTTCCTATTCGATTTTATGCTTTGATTTGTTTGTGCTTGGATGATTGTGTGCCGATGACGATTGGTGTTATATATAGAGTTAAAATCCACGAATATCTCTGATTTCGTGTTAGACTTGTTCATGATGTGTACGAGAATTTTGGTTTTGCTTTTGAATTGTTCTGTTTATTTCTTTGATTTGGGGCTGGAAAGTATATTGCTTAAATCTTGGTCTTTGGCGTGATTTCTGGAATTTGAATTCTTCGACCTTGCGTGTGAACTGTCTGACTTGAATTGGTCTTTACCTATTGCACCCTTAGATCAATTTTTCTGAAGATTCGATTATACTTTTTCAACATGCTTTTAAACTGAAATATCTTAAAAACAACCTGCTTTAAAAATATGACCAATCGTTCTCTTTGTTTTGCCACAGACTATAGACTGATACTTTGACTGTTGTGAATACTTGAGCAATGATAAGAACAGATACTATGCTTTATTTTGCCATATTGTTTAGGCACTTGAAATTCATGCTCTGTTATACCTTGATTCAGCCGTGCACCTGTTGTCCTTCTTTGTGCATTGATGTAGGCCCTTGGCAATGTTTACACTGTTCTTCTCTATAAAAAAAAACTGATGAACAAATATTTTATTTAAGCAGTCTGTACTTAGCTTGTACTACACTTGGATTTCTCCGAGTTTAATCTGTTGCTTCACTTTAATTTTTGCTGATTTGTTGTATATTCTTGATCTTGCCATATACTTGCGCTGTTTTGTTGAAACCGAATACTCCTTAGCTGCTTCATGTAGTACTTGCTCCTTGCTTGACTTGAATGAACTTTTGGCCATGATTAATTCATTTATACAAAACTGAGTTGAGTTGGTTGCACCATTGTTTTGACATGCTACCTCCTATGTACTTGACTCCATCTGTTCACTTGAATTCATATTTACTTGGCTGTTGCATTGTCAGTTGTACTTTGTAGCTGCACCATATCCATTCATTGTCTTGCTTGTAACTTGCTCGGCCCTTGCTACCATAAGTTTTCTTGAACCATTTACTTGTTTGGTCTGCATGTATTGTTTATGGCTTGTATACTATTCTCGGCACGTCCATTTCTTGTTAAAACTGTTGCATTTTATCACATCTTGCTGCCCTGGTTCACTTGAACTTTCTGAACTGTTTTGCTCCTATATGTTGCTTGTTCTAGTACTGACCTTTTTGATTTGAACTTTTCTCTGTCATTTGCGTTGAGCTGTAACTTCCACTTGCTCCCACCTTTGCACTCACACTTGGTTATGCCATTCACTAAACTTGTTGTTTTTGCCTTGTCGACCAATTTTCGTTGCTGCTTTGATTTGTACCTTGTTTGTGCTATTTGAAAATTGATTTGATCTCGACCACTTGCACACTGATTTGCGCTGAGTCGAGAAGGTCCTCGTGACTACTCCTTAGTTGCACGCTGATTGGCGAGGCAGTGCACACGTGTATACACGTGTGTACATGCAGCCAGCAGTCAATTTTCCTGTCCCTGCATATCAGACCAAGTCTAGAAAAATGATGAGAAACACACCGCAAATCTGAGGCAAATAAAATTTAAAAATAAATTTTTATTTGCTTTTATTTAATTTTATTTTTGTTGCAGTCTACTGTGTGTGTTCTTTTGTATGAACAGGTATGAAGATGACTGAATTGACTGTGGAATGCTGTGAAGTCAAGAAGACTGAAGACGATGATATTCATATGTGTCGGTATATACGAGTGAACTGTATAGAAATGTAGTATATATGAAAGTGTAAGTGTTGTAAAGAGGAGCTAAGTACGAAATTGAATATATTGAAATGTATATTAGTGATGTATGTACAAATAGTGGAGTTGTAAATCTGTACTGTTTAAATATCGAAATAAAATATTCTAAATAAAATATTCTTATTTAAATAAAATACTGTGTGAATATTTAAATTTCTGTATAGTTGTATTTTATTTAAATAGAAATATTTTATTCCTGTCTGATGTGTAGTATACCAGTACAGTTACAAACACATTCAACAATAAAATATATTTGGTTGTTATCATCAAACAAAAATCATATAATTGTGTATACAACACTGTTATATACAACAGTTCCATACCTTGTCATAGTTGGAATCCAATCTCCAATAAGCGCCCGCGGTTTTGTTTGTATACTATATATATGGAGCGTGAGATGTAAGCATTCTGCTAGATTCTATTTATTTATGTTTAGACACTATTATAATATCACAGTTAGATACTGATTTCAAAAATATTTTGGGTTATCGTAAGGTAAAAACCGTCCGTATTTATGTGTGGATTTGGTCTTATGATTATCCTTTCTTTCAAAACGATTTTAACTTTAAAATCAAATTAGATGCTACCCATAAACTTTAGGAGTTTTTCTCACTCTGGTTCACCAGACTGACCCGGTGTTTGTAAATTCTCGGGTTAGACCGGGTTGTACAGTTTCAGGTTATCAGATGCTGTGAAGTCCAATGACGAGCTGAAGTTGTTCAGACATATGATATTATCTAGTACTATTCCGATGTGTGATGTATATGAGGACAGATTATTATAACTGTACCGGTGTATTGATGTACTCTGATGATTGTAAGTTTTTATTTCAAAGCTCTCTATAAAGTTTATTTATATATTATATTTTATTCCACTATGGTGTGAGACTCTGTGTTATACTAGTTCTCCTTATTCTTCTATTCTTAACCTTTCTTTTCTTATCTCACCCTCTTATTTCTTTCTCCTAGCTTTTTAGGTTTTCGATACTTGAGTTGGACAAGGAATGTATAAATGTCTGGGTTCAAGTGTGGAAATTTTCGGGATGCTACAGTTGGTATCAGAGCAATGGTTTAGTAATAACCTTTGCTCTGTGGCGTAATTCGTAGAGATTGGGTTAGTAATACCCTAGATCGAGATTGAGTATATATATATACGAGAGAGCGTATTTGTAAATTTTATATACAAATGTTTTGTATTGTGTTATTTGATCGGTTCAAGTTGAACTGACAAATTGATACAACATAGTTTTGTAAAGTGGGCAGATAAAATAATTTTGCCCAAAATATATTTTTATATATAAAGGAAATAATTTTACCAAATTATTATTATATTGGTGTGTTTGATTGAATTTAATAGGAATTCAAATTGGATTGTAAATTTGAACGATTTAATGAAACTATAAGGAATGTAAAATATGGAATTTACGGAATGATTTGGTTATGTTGATAGTAAATTGTTGTTTGTTGTTTACTGAAAATATAAAAATTCATCACAAATTGATGAACTGAAAACTAGTAACTAAATTTGAGTATAATTAATTTGAACTAAATCAAAAATGAAATAAAACTAAATAGTTTAACCCTGTATCTGTTATTGGCATTGGATATTGAGTTAAGTGCAGGATTGGAAGAAGGAAGAGCTGATGTTGCTGAGCTTCGTGATTTGAGTATTGATTTCCCGACAAATAGGTAAACCTTAATATAATTGATTTGGTGACTGATTTTATACCCCTAAGTTGGGTAGCCACTTGGCTTTGATTTTCTTTTGGTCGATGTGAGGCCCGGAGTTGTAGTTATAGTTGTTCCAATCGAGCTGTGTAGACGAGGTGCTGGTGAATTTTTCGTAAATTTAAAAAAAAATAGATATTATTATATTTTAAATTAATTATTTTGAAAATAATTGGGCTTGGAACATCCTTTTTAACTTAGTAATTTTGGGGATGGAATTCTATGAAGGGGGAAGAATGTAACGACCCGGATTTTTCGATCGTTTGGATTCGAATATTTAAATATGTTTTTAATATTACATTTGGAATATTAGTGGATTAAAATATTGAACTCATTTATTAAAACGATGACTAAATGTTTATATTTATATTTAATTATAAACGAGCCCATAACGGCACGGTAATCGGTAATATTGAGTTTTGAACTTCAATTGAATATATAGAATTCGTTTTAAGTCAGAATTCTGTGAAACAAGAAATATTAGGATTAGATTGATTATAATTTTCTATCGAAAGAGAAAAATCGAGATTTTAGCTAATATATTGCAAGTTATGTCCAAATCGAAAATTGAAATAGTCGCTATGGATTTCGATCATAAACGAATAAGTTTATTCGATTAATTTAAAGGGGATTTTCAATAAAATTTGGACATCCTTAAACTCGAATACGTAAATTTTAGTTATAGTCCTATATATATTATATTTAAAGCGTATATTATTTTATTTGGATATGTATACGATGATAATAATAATTTATTATTATTTAATTTAATTGTTTTGGAATTTAATCAATATTATATCGATATTATATACGCGGTAAGAATAGCTGTTTTTCAAACAACCTCCATTTCCGACGAAATGAATTTTATCGGAATACATATAATTAATTATTGCTAGTTTTCCAGTTTGGAGCCAATCAAAATTATTTTATCGGTAGTCAAAATTTAAAGGTGAACCGATGGATAAATTGGAAACTAAACAACATCGTTTTTCCAAATGGATACCGTTTTCAACGAAATTAGTTTTATTATGACCAACGTCAAATTATAACATGGTGTACATTCTCGTAAATTTTGGAGATTTTGTTAATTTATGCGAACATAGCGGTCAACGTTAAATAGCGGTACAAATTAAATTAGCCATATTCAATTAAAATAAAATCATCTAAAATCGGTCACCTCAGAATAAACAATTCACTACAAACCTATTTCCAATCCATCCATAACCCAGACGCAGACCATATTTCTTTCACTGTTAGTGAAGGGAAAGCATTAACACAGCCTAGTTATATTTACACTTAAGACTTAAAATACGCTACCCAAAAGCCACATACAGAATAGTTAGCTATGAGATTTTCTGCCAACCTAAATGCATAATTCCACATGCCCTTCTAAATCAACCCATCACAGATACATAGGAAATAAAGTTCCAACAGAGCTCACACATGCCTATATCCTATACATGAGATGATTTCTGCGTGCTCCCTGTATACTGTCCTCAGCTAGCACATGGTTACTCTTCGCATAAGCACCGCCACACATGCCAGAAACGAAGTCCATGCCTAAACTAGAATGTACAATCTACCTTCTGCTAAAATGAAAAGAAAACACGCTGCACTTATACACATAATAGGCTGGTGTTTCGCGTAACTTGCATTATCATTTCAGTGCAGACATTTATCACAGTAGAACACTGCCTATTCTCTTCAAATGTAGCAAGACGTACCGTTCGAAATGAAATATGAATAATTCTCCTTGCCTGCGAATCACATGACCTATTGGTACCTTGAAGTAGACCTACCAGCCTACTTATTCACAGCCAAGTTTCGTTCCACCTATACATATGAGAGCAAGTCATCTGTCTCCTGACGCAACTCAGCAAAAAAACAAGAACAATGGCGTAGTTTTCAAGAGTTAAAATCAAGCTATATACTCAACTAAAAATATTCGAACTGGGTGGTGTTACTTGCCATACTGGAAGGGATGGCGGAAGCTGCATGGATGTGGGTTCCCGTAGATGGCATCCAGGAACTGAAGGGAGTGCTGACTGGATCGATTAGTGCGATGGCATGGAGGTGGAACGTTCGTGTGAAGGTTTAAGTGGGTGTTAGCAGTACACAATGAAAAACAGAAAGGAGATAGAAGAAAGGATAATAGTGTGTGGAAGGTGCGTGAAAAGGTAGGGGACGTGGGGACGGTTGAGTAGTTGTGCAGAAGGAAGCCTCAGAAAAACTTGGATGGAGAAGATGAGGTTCTTCTGTAGTAAACGGATGTATGTAGTATTGGGATGAATGGGTGGGTTTTGGGCTTACTAAAAAAAAGGAAGAAAGAGAAAAAGGGAATAACGAAAAAGAATTGGAAGTTGTGTGAACCAGTAAAAATCACGTGGGAAGGTTCCACGTGTGGGGAGGAAAATACTATCGTTATATACGAAAACGTGGGGAAGGTTTTAATGTGTAAAAGTGGGAGCTCTGTTGAAGGTGTTTTTGATGCATCTAGAGGAGCGGTTTGGGGATAGGTGGCGGTGCAGTTCAGTGGGAGGTCAGCAGTGTGTGGTAGCGGCAAAATATTGGGAGGTTGGTTTTCACGTGACAAAACGAGGTGGCAGTTTTCTCCATGCAGGGAAGATGAAACGAGAAAAATTAAACTAAAGAAAAAGTGTTTGGGAAGAATATAAATGGGAGAAGATGGGGTGAACTGGAGGTGTGACACGGAGATGGGAAGTTTGCGTGAATAGCAATGGAGTTGCATGGAAATTACACTTCGGTTTGATGAAGACAAGGCAGGAAGAGGTGCAGTGACGTGGTGGAGATGTAGGAAATCTACTGGGATATTTTTTGAAGAGCAGACATGTTTTAAAAGAAAGAAAAATAATGAGAAAGAGAGTGACAGGAAGAGGAAAAAGCTTCAGGAGCTTTTGTATTCATCGGAGAAGAAATAGGACAAGGAAAGAGGGATCATGCATAGGCTTGAAGAGATGATGGGTTGGGCTTTTTCCCAATAAAAAAAAGTTGAATGACAAGAAGAGAAAACAAGTATGGGATGATGAAGCAATGTCGGGTGGGGTTGGTATCATAACGATGTTGTGCGAACCAAGTATTGGAAGGAGGTGAGAAGAAATTTCAACGTCCAAAATCATGTGGTAAGTGGCCGCATTCTATTTATAATTCAATTTGATTAGTTTATTTAATTTGATTAATTAAGGGTTAATAAATTTAATTTAAACCATAATTATAACTTGCTCGCCCATTAATAGAATCCAACAAGACCAAAGACGTCGGTCCCGTGTTGACGAACACTCCATGGTCGAACCAGTTCGGGCAAAGCGGGAAGGAACCGGAATTTTCAGTTAAATTAAACACTCGTTTAATTTAACTGAAATCAAACAGCTTCAACGAATGGAAAAACAAGGTGAGTTAAACTCACTCAGTTCTCCCACTTATAATTATTATAAGTCGGGTTTATTATTTTTATGCTATGGTTGCTAGTTATTGGTTGATTTGATGATTGCGTACATGCTCGTTAAATATTTTATGCCTATTATTTAAATTAAACGGTTGTTTAATTTAAATGAAATGAATCGTTATTTTTAACAATTATTTCCAAACAAGGTAACTTATTTTGTTGGTTACGTTTATAATAAACGTTTTTAAATTAAACTAAATGCTTGAATTATTGGTTGGCTGTTATCTGTTGAATTGATTATTTACCTGCATATGATCATTATATGAACTGTTTAACCCATGTGATTGGATTATTGGTTTGGTTACCATTTGTTGAATCCAAATTCAACGTTGTTTTGATATTAACCAATGGGTAGTACTGGTTGAGGATTTGGCAGTAAATGGCCTAAATTATATATCGTTTTATTTGATTTACCGCTAGAGAATAAAGTTATAAAATTTATTTTACGAATGAAAACAAGTTTTGAAATATATTAATTTGAATGAAGTTTATAAAAAGGAAGTAAACCAACCACATATACATATTGTGTATTTTAGCCACTAATCACCATTTTTGTATCAAAATCTACCATGTGCAAAGCACATGCCTCATCTTAATTATTGAATAATTTATAAAGCTAATTCTTATATTTTGATAAGCAAGTGAACAAAAGTTAACGTTACTATTAATTGTCTCAATAAACAATTAAAATGAGATTATGTTGAATTGATTATTATTTAATTAATTATAATCGAATGGAATTATTTAAATTAATTAAACTTGTAATTAATATAAATGGAAAGATGAATTAAGATTTGATTAACAAGTTAATAATGTTTAGAGTTGACTAAGTCAACTGTGTTAACTAAGATGGAATTATTTATTCAATTTATTCAATGGAAATGATAAATGGCTAAGTAAACATTTTTATAAATGTTGATATCTGATTACCATCAAATTAGAAATCTTGGGATTTAAAAAGGAATAAGGAGGTTTATGAAACGATAAGGCTTATTACAATAAAATGATATTTTAAAAAGTAAATTATAGTAATAATGATATAAGTTAAATTTATATTGTGGTTTAAAGCAAATTCTTATTCAGACTTTATTTAATCGGATTTGTGAAATCCAAGATTTTGTGAAGTTATAAAACCCAAGGTTTTACCGAATATATTAATGGAAAGAATAGCCAAGATATGAAACGAAAGAATTGGAACTTAATACAGATCGGTTGAAATAAATGATTTTCTGAATATTGACCATAATGTTGGTTTCGGCCTTTGGGGTTGAAATTTGGAGGATCATTTTCTTATTGATTTATGGTTGGGGATCAATGAAGTTTTGAAATGAAAATCAAAACCGAAAATCAATTTTGAGTTAAAGTGGTGAGGCGAGTTGAGTTAAAAAGATGCGATTTAAATACGCTATATTAAAGAAGAGGTGAGTTTTCATCAAGATATAACCAAATGAGATTTGTTTTGATATTGGGAATGAATATCGGGTTTTGTATTACAACTGATATCATCTTAAGATAAGAAAGTTATTGATCAAGGTCTGAGAGGTAATTAAATACCCCAACTTGAACGATTTCGGAATTATCGGAGGATGGTATTAGTTGTAATGGTAAAGATATTAGTGTAATTTAATTTGCGAATAATAGTGTAACATTATTTGAAGAACTTGAAAATATATAATGGGATTTCAAAATAAAAGGGAATAAAAAGGGCTTGAGAATTTGAAAAGTTATTTTCATAGTAAAGGGAGAAATAAAAGAGATTTGTAAAAAATATTAGAAGATGATATTTGAAATGAGTTTATTCTGAAGAGGAAAGGGACGATTATGGGGTAAATTAACGAAACCAAGAGAGATATCATAATGATTGTTTACGATGATAAGTTAAATTGATTTCCCAAATGATAGAAGATAAGTAAAAAATGATTTAATAATATTTAACGATAAAGTCTTAAGATTTTTTTCCTAAGTATATAAATGAAATGATTTGGGAATATATACATATTAAAATGATTTGAGAATATTATATACTAAAATCGATATATGTTTAAAGGCCAAGTGATGCTGTATCAACCAATGGATTCATTTTATTTTTATGTTTGTTTATTTTGATAGTTAAATAACCAACTAACAAAATCATACCCAATGCATTGTCGGTAAGGGAAGATCGGGATCGAATTTATATTCGAAAACTATTCCGACCAACAGATACGTAATCGAAGAAGATATTTGATGTTGATCGAGATGAAGCAATTGAAGACTGTAAATCTTCATGAGCGGAAGGATTATTGTTGAATTTCTTTGGCTGATCCCTATAGATATTTTGACAATGATTTTGTCGTGGCTGAAATCTACGGATTGCATGGACTGCTCGCTACTGATCTATAAGGTGATTCCTAGGATGTGGTAGGAGGGTGCCTTCAGTTCATCCTGTTCCTGGATGACTTGTATGGACGAATGTATGGCAGAGTATTTCTTAAGAATCACGTACATTGATTTTTACAAACGTACTTCTGTTAGATGCGGAGTATTTTTGTGGACGTTAATTAGTGATTTGGCGGATCTAATGATGTGGCATTCAAAGCAAAAGGTGACCAGATATTCCATAATACGATTTTTACCTCAAGCCTCATCAACCGGGAAGATGGCTATGTGGGTCGCTCCCATTAGGGTGTATAATCATTTATCTAGAGATTTTTTTTTTGCTTCTTTAATCTATTTCGATGCTGTCCCTTTTTGGAAAACGGTGGGTAGCTCCCAACCGTTGGTGATATACTTTCGATACACTCAAGCGAAATGAGTGGTCGGTCATGTGTGGGCCGGGTTGCAAGATGTTCTTGTTGAACCCAGTGTATTCGCCTCTAGAGATACACTATTGGCAGGTGGTTCCATACCTTGTCATAGTTGGAATCCAATCTCCAATAAGCGCCTGTGGTTTTGTTTGTATACTATATATGTGGAGCATGAGATGTAAGCGTTCTGCTAGATTCTATTTATTTGTGTTTAGACACTATTATAATATCACAGTTAGATATTGATTTCAAAAATATTTTGGGTTATTGTAAGGTAAAAACCGTCCGTATTTATTTGTGGATTTGGTCTTACGATTATTCTTTCTTTCGAAATGATTTTAACTTTAAAATCAAATTGGATGCTACCCATAAACTTTGGGAGTTTTTCTCACTTTGGTTCACCAGACTAACCCGGTGTTTGTAAATTCTCGGGTTAGACCGGGTTGTACAGGTTTAGGTTATTAGATGTTGTGAACTCCAATGCCGAGCTGAAGTTGCTCGGACGTATGATATTATCAAGTACTATTCCGATGTGTGATGTATATAAGGACAGATTATTATAACTATCCCGGTGTATTGATGTACTCTGAGGATTGTAAGTTTTTATTTCAAAGTTCTCTATAAAGTTTATTTATATATTATATTTTGTTCCACTGCGGTGTGAGACTCTATGTTATACTAGTTCTCCTTATTCTTTTATTTTTAACATTTCTTTCTTTTAATATCTCACTCTCTTATTTCTTTTTCCTAGCTTTCTGGGTTTTCGATACTTGAGTTGGACAAGGAATGTATAAATGTCTGGATTCAAGTGTGGAAATTTTTGGGACACTACAGAAAGAGGAATGAATTTGAATAGATTAGATCTAGAAAGTTACCTTACTTCAATACGAGATTAGAACACCCATTTACAAGTATATGTTCCTTTCCTTTAGATCTGAATTCAGAATTTTTCCTAGACTAATATTCGTTCTGAATATATTTGAGGAGGGAGAGGAAACGGCAGAGCTTCAGCATTGCCTCAGAAATAAGGTTTAGTGTTAGCTCTACAGACTTATTATTTTGAATAGAATTAGAATGTTTAAATTTAATTTAATCATAAAAAAATTGAAATGGCGTGGTAGTTTGAAAATTCGATTTTAAATTTCACTTTAATATATAAAATTCAAAATGAATCGGATTTCAGTAAAACAAGAAACGTTAGAATATCTTTAATCATATCTTTCTAATCAATGTGAAAAATTAAGATTTCAATTGAAAGTTATGTACAGTTTAATTTGAGAATAGTCGCTATGGAATTTATATATATTTTAATATAATATAAGCCCTTAAAAATAGCCATTTTGCAAACGACCTCTGTTTTCGACGAAACCACCTTTGTTGGATCCAAAATGTTAAATTTTTGCTAGATTCCAATTTTCATAATTTTTGGAATAATATGCGAGCGTGGTGAAATTAAACATGTTTGGCAATTTCAGTTTGAATTTAATCGACTGGAAAATGGCCATTTTTCAAATGTTCTCCTAATTAGATGAAATTAGTTTTATTAGGACCGTATCGTCAAAACATAGCTAGATTTATTTTTCTATAATTTTTGGAGTCAGTATGTGGCCCCGGTAAATTAAAATGTACGTTAAAATCAAATTTGAATGTTATATTAATTTATTATTTAATTTAAATGAAAACTGATCGAAACAGTCGAATTAGCTTATGATACATATCCCATTGTGTTCAGAATAGGGGAATTTTGCTAAGAGTGACAGTCGTTGGGCTTGATTCGGAGTTCGAATTTAAAACCAACGTTTCGAATTAAAAATAGAATTAAATATATGATTATATAAAGGAGTCAAAGCCCCCTTTCTCTTTCTTTGCAGTCAAACCTGATTAAAAGAAAAAAAATCGCGGAATACCGCGTGGTCTCCAGCCGCGCCACCGCCTCTTGCCGCGACCACAACCACAGCCGCACCTCCCCCTTCGCCACCGCCTGCACCGACCCTCCTCCTCCTCCTACTCCGGCCCCCTTTTCGCTCTCACCTTTCCAAACCAACGGGAAACACCCCAAAACTGCGCCGCTACCCCTCCAGCGCCCCCACCGGACACCGCCGCCCCTTCTCCCTGACCACCAGACTCCGGCGCCACCCCCTCAGCTTCCACCTCCGACCAGTGGGCCCTCCGCGATAAAAAATCCAATTTTTATGTAAAACGGGGCGTATATAGCTACCAAAACCTTCCCGAGCCCGTATCTCACAAACCATGCACCTATGGCCAAAACTCCGCAGTTCCAAAATCGAAGAGCATCATTTATCTCTTCGATTTGAGTATATGGAAGTCGCATTTTGGATTGCGTAGTCGTCCAGAAAACGTGTCCAAAATATGTTGTCCTGTTTATGTCTTTTCGCGATTTCTGTCGAACTGGAGCATTTTGGAAGAAAGGCCACTAGTCGAAAGTTGTCCGGAATGGCGCATTTAGGCTAAAAAAAGGACGGCGTGAAGATGGGAGCTCATTTGCAAATTCTGGGATTAGAACAGCAATTCAGAACGCCAGAAAATAGTGGCGGAGTGGATCCCAATGTGAGAACTCCTTACTCAAATTATTTTACAGTTAAATATATACTAGGTTGTAAATGGGGCTTAGTAGCCCCCGACACTATTTATTGTACAAACCATGGTTGTTTGTTTGAATTTTATTGTGGTGAATTGACTGTATTATGGTGAAATAATTGTATTGGGGTTTGGTTATTTGGATTGATTATTGTGTATGGCGCAAGCCAGTATCGGAAGAGAGTAATGCTAGACATTACTCCGGTTCTAATATCGCGCCGTTATAATGCCGAAATTTTCTAAAGTAAAATGTATTTAATAAAAATACCACTTTTATTACGTGAATGAACTATTAAAAATAGTCATGTGTTCAAATATTTTATCGTTAAAAATTTATTTTTAACATATATGTGAATGACATAAAATTCACCTGAAATGAAAATGAATATTCATTTACAAATCGAACGATTTGTTTATGTACACCCATTTAACTGAAATTGATTGGAACGCTAAATTTAACACATCGCCGAACTACACAAATAAAATCTATGTTTGTTGATTGAAACCCCACACGGGTATTGGGATGATATTTGATGTACACTAATCCCAATTGTTTAGTTGTATGTCAACCGATTGGTTGACAGACTGTTGTAAGCGTTAATTATTTATATTTAATGCTTATGCAGTTGTGTAATGCACTATGGATGATGGATGATTGTTTATCATTGTTGTTATATACATGTGTTGTATGGAAATCCATAGAAATAAATTCTATGGTAATTGATTGGGTCTCATTCCAATTTTGAAAATAACGAATATTTTAAAATAATATTCAACAAAAGATTAAAATGTGAATTTGACGTCCGATTTTGGATGGACACGAAAATATTAAAACGTGTGAAGCCATATTGATTAGATATGCACTATTTTGACGTGAACGATATTTACATCGATTTTATTCATTTTTATGATGAATATTGAAAAGGAAATGATTTCAAAATCAGATACTTTGAAAATATTATCATTTATACATTAATGACAAGGAATATTCAATTTTGATTTAAAATTGAAATGGAAGTGGGAATTGTTTTTAAAACTAATTTATAAAATACATTTTGAACGGAAATATATATTATATATATAATGGTTTGAATAGAATGTTTCGCACCACGACCGTTCGCGAATTTCGACCATTGACTTCGAATTGACATTTCGAGAAATCCGACCCTCGGATGCTCCTAAAACCGGAACCGTTGGGTTCGTATTGAAAAGAGATTTCTAATGAATATAAGAGATTTAAAATCTAATGGTTTGATTTAGAGATACGTCCAAATCAAATTTGGAAAAGGTCGCTATGGATGCTATTCAGTGGTCGTTATTGGAAACCGACTGTACGTGACTTGATAAAATTATTAAAAATATTAATAATTTGTGAAAAATCATAATAAATGATTTGGGAAGAATTTGGATGGAAAATTCCATGTTTGTAAAAATAAAAATATATTTTTATCAAAAATGAACTAGTTGATAACTAGAATGATAATACAACGTTTTTAAATAAATTAGATTTGTGAATGGTTTTAATCTAACCAGAATTTTCCAGTGTATGAATTGGAATGGATTTGAAGAGAAATCATCTTCGGGATATTTCGATATTGGATTCCGTGACTATATGGATATTGCGGAGGAGTTTGAAAGATATATATATATATATATATCGTTATTCCCCATACGATATGTGTTTGTTTCAGAATTTGATATAGAATATAAGCCGATATAATTTCTGTTTAGAGTCTTATGTTTGATATCAAATTGGATTTTGCATTTGTCGTGAATGGTATCTTAAATAACACTGTTCTTAAACCCCATGTGAAAAGAATAAATCTTTAAATTAAGATTATTATAGTTTCCAATTATATTTAGTAATTGGGATAAAATGGAATGTGGTTTTGGGTTTGTTGTGAACTGTGTTCCAAATGACATTCGTTCTTTAACTCAAATTAACAGTGAAATGTGATTTGGAATTTATAAATCTTTTTATTAAGATTTAATGGAAATTTTCCAAAGCAAAGTTTCCAATTTAATATATTAAATTGGAATGGAATGGAATTCAATTTGGTAATAATCGAAGTGAGCTTCTGTGGAGGAAGACTGTTACTATATATGGAATTTAAAAGGCTTTGCCGTTATTCCATTTATACCATTAGTCGGATACGGGAATTGATATCGATTATATATTGATCTATTTTCCATGAAGATTCCATGGTTAATGGAATGTGATTTTGGGTTTATCGTGAACTATGTTTTAAATGACATTAGTTCTTTAACCCAGGTAAAGACAGGATTAAAACCAAGCGGAGTTTTAATGAATCTTTAATTAGATTGAAATGTGAAAGTGATGATTTAATTATCAAATTTGTGAAATGATTGAGAATGGAGTATCATTAGTTTTTCTCCAAGCTATAGTTAAATATTTTATTTGATTGGAACGTGAAATGGTAATTAATTTTACCGATAACACTGTGGGTGTTAGATATGGAGTACTACAAGTTTTTCCCAATGGGATGAATAGGTTGGGATTGGGAAATAAAACAAATGATTACTTCGGTATGGTGTGCTAATCCCGAATAGTTTGGAAAACCTTAATTTTGTTTAAATTGTGAAAAGAATATTTGAATAAAAGAATATTCTCGACTGGAATGAGGCGTATGTAGAGTTTTTATAGCACTTGTTTATAAGATACGCGACTTATTCGGAAAGACCGAGTTTATCCCATTCCGAATAATTGATACGACGATAAGTCAACGATGAAGACGGTGGTTGAAGACCGGAGATCTCCACATCATTTGGATGATTACTGATGTCTTGATTGGGCGGCATCCCAAGACAAGGTAATAGGTGGTGATCGTCCAAACATACTTGGAGATCGACTGGATATGTGAGGACCTCTCTCCTATATTGGGCATATGGGACGAGGAATAAGGTGCCTCCTGTTTCGTTTAGACCCAAAAAGGACTTGCAAATGGATAATTCGTCTGACATTGTACTCCTTTATACTGTATTCGTTGATCTCTGCTAAATATATATCTATTTGTTGGTGCATAATTTATTCTCTTGCTTAACACCCTTCTCTGAGACGTATGAGCTTAGAGGTTATATATCGGCAGAAATCAGTGGTACGATATGGAGTGACAGTGTGGCATGCTGAGTGGCATGTGATCAAGGCTTTTGATGAAAAGCAGGGCCCTGTGGTTGATGAACAAAGCATGGCTTTAAATAGCATAGCTTTGTGTATAGCGTTATTTCGCGAGCCTCACACCCCGGTATGAACCAGAAACAGGAGAGGACCTCAGAGAGGACATGCGTTTCTTTCCAGCTAGGAGTGGTGTCATGGTATGGAGCCCAGACGTTTTACTCATGTGGATGTTGCATATTATTTGATGGATCGCAAGGTTCCTCGGATATATCGGTCACTACGGGGCCGATGGATTTGATGGTCGATATATTGACCAGTTTTATGCCCCATAGGACGGGGAAATGTATTGTTCAGGAATTATAATCAACTAACGTAAGTGTGGACCGACCCTGACGCTCCAAGGGCTCACTTGAGTCTGGTTTCTGAGGCACGGGCTAGAGTGTCTCGAATTCGGTAAGGACGATCCCTTGCCTTGGTTCATGATGGAATCCAATTTCCAATACATGACTTTTCAATTTTAGTTGTAACCCTATATGGCGACATAGTGGGATGGGGCGCTTATGCCATCTATGATTGATACATTTATATTTGAAGTTGTTTGATACACTATACACTTATAGTAATATCAAAATTATTTGTTTTAAAACGTACCAAGCATGATTGGCTATTATAAGGTAAAACTCTATCCTCCGGCTTGCGTTGCATTGTGTGATAGGACCTGAGTCTTATAATAGCTTCATTTTCTTTAATTAGCATTGCGTTGTTTGTTTTATGCACTAGAATTCATGGGGGTAAACCCGTTCCATGTTATACGGCGTGGTCCCTTGATTTACCTAACCTTAAAATTCAATTTAATAATTGTTTTAGTTCTCACACAAGTCCCGTGACTGACCTGGATTTTATTGTTTTAACCTAAACTCTGGGTGCCCCTTTTTTCCACATGGGCAGTTAGTAGTTTTGGTTTTGCAGATTTTTATTATATTGGATCCTAGTTTATAGCTGGAGCTATATTCGGAAAGCTCTGTATTCGTGTATTTCTTTCAGTTGTATTTGTTAATGTATTTCCGCTACGCATTGTATTAATTTTCCACTGCTATGTAATTTAAATCTCTGATATTTTTCTGATGCATAATACTTATTCATACTCTGATATCTTGTACTCTGATGTAATTGTGGCAATAGCAATGAAGTGTTCTGTCATTTGCGTTCTTATTTGTCGTGTTCTCAACTCAATCTGGCCTTTTACGTCTCTTCGGAGATCGGGGGATTTTGGATTTTTTCAATGAGGATATGCATATAGAAACCCCATAATTTTGGGCCCACTCTCGATTAAATAAATAGTTATTTTTTGGTATAAAGGTTTCGCAAAACATGTGTAAAGATCCTTTCTCGGTATTATACTTTGGGAAGAGTAGTAAAGTCTTGCGTAAACATTTACAAGGTTGGTCTAGAACTACTAACATTGTGAGGCATACATCTTCGGTTGAACCAAACAGGATATATCTGTGTATTATAAACTGTGTTGTAAATTTCTTAGTCACCAGAGCTTGTTGTTTTGACCCCCTCCGCATTACTACCTCCTAGGTTTTCTGGAGAAGGTCGGGTTCTCACAGTTGTTTAAGTTTGGCTTTCGGTTCTCGTTCTCTCTCATGCTCGGTATTGGCAAAGTGACTTACTTTGAAAATGGTAGTTACTTGAGTTCATACTTGTTATCCTATTTTGTTTCCGCTGTGAGTTTACTTTTATCGTACTCTGATTTTGTTCATGCTCATTTATTGCAGGTACCAGATATACACACTCCATGCTTGGATGTGTTTAAGTTTCGATTTTGGTCGAAATTTGGGCATAGAAAAGTGTAGTGATCAGGAGAATTAGTTAGATTAGGACTCGTGAGAGAACGTAATTCGATTTACTTTTCTATTTTTCTTCTTCTTTCTTACTCGACTTTAATTTATTTCAGTGATGAATTATTTGTACGCCTAATTATAAAAAATGGGCCTTAAGCGACTAAGAGTTGAAATATGTTGAGTTCGAATTTCTAGCCATAGTACGTTGGCGATCTCGTCGTGAACAACATGAGGAAGACATATGGTAGATTATGCTGATTCGAGTTTGGAAACTGGAATATACATACATACATACATACATACATATATATATGTTAATGTAAAAAATCTAGCTACAACCGAGATGGTCATAATTCCTGGTTTGGTTTCGTTGGTAGTTCCTGCTAAAACCATTTCTCAATCCAAAAGGGGAAAAGCTGCAATGAATGCGATTTTTCGCCCTCGAAAGTCGACACACAACACCATGTCGACTATTCAAGAATCGAAAATACCAGAACGTTAATAGAAAGAAATTAGAAGGTAAGAATAGATAAGATAGAAATTTAGAATAGAATAAGGAGAAGAACTTAACAACAAAA
>JASFAX010002556.1:0-45496 GCA_030737875.1 Allium sativum
AATTTTGGTCATAAGCATGTTAAATGTCCTATCTTTTTTCCCGTTTTTAAAGGTAAAGAAAATTTGATTAATCATTGTTTTCAATTATGTCTCAGTTTAGTTATAATTAGAAGAAGTTTTCTTAATTTAAATTCAACTACTTTAGCAAATGTAGGGATTCATTATTGTGATAAAATACTTTGGCACTTCAATTTTTAATAGAATACCTTACTTCTTGATGAATTTCATGTGTCAACTTCGGAAGACCAGCTTGTTTTTCCACCACTTCCTAAATCTTTTACTCTCAAAGAACACTATTTTCGTTTTTTTAACTTTGTTGTTATTGAAAATATTTTTCTCATGTTGTTTTAAATAAAAATCTGATGATTTAAAATGTTTGATCAAATTCTCTTTTACTTTGATGCTTTAAACTCTTTTACAATTAGTCGTAATTGTTGTCAGTCTAAGCCTTTTCCATTGACCGAATCCCAAATGGTTATATTATTTCTTCGTGTCAGAATTCCTCCTCTTCAAATTGTACAAAATCTACTTATTTTTCATTCATACCACAATGGGTAATTTTGAACCTTCTTATGAAATGTTCCTATGTGACGAACCCAAACCCCCGTTCCACGGTGGCAAGGGTAATCTTTGGAATATAACACATAAACAAATAACAGCAGAACAGAAATATATAAATACACCAGATAATGTACATCGAATTACACTGGAAATAAGCATAATCATCAGAGTTACACAGTATAACAGGATCATACTTAGTACAAAATACAGTTTCAGCTTTATATAAAATGTCTATAGCGGAATCAAACATAATATACATAACAGGAGCTGAACAACATAAAAAGAAGTGATAGAATCCATCTTCAGCTCCATAGCTATCCAGATAGAGTCTGCTAAAGCCTGATGCAAGGCTGCCCATGTTGAAATAGGGGCGCCCGACTTTGCAAGTGAAACAAACTACGAGTTAGTCATAGGACTGGTATGAGAAATCTACTTAACTTATTTTATAATAAGGCCAATCACAGGACCACGCCGCTAACGCGGAACGGGTTTACTCTATTGGATTGTCAGTGCTAGAAATAAGTAAATCATTTAAACATTGCAATGCTTTTTACAAAAATGAAGCCATTATAAGACTCAGTTCCCATCACACAATGCAATGCAAACCGGAGGATAGAGTTTTACCTTATAATGGCCAAAATATGCTAGATATGAATAAAACAAAAGCATTTGATATTATTACTAGTGTTTATACGTTTCAAAGACAATTTCAATCATAAGTATCAATCATAGGTGGCATCAGTGCCCCATACCACTATGTCGCCATATATAGGTTTATAATCAAAACCGCACGATGTCGTATTTGGAAATTGGATTTCCATCATGAACCAAGGCAAGGGATCATGCTTACCGCTTCGAGACTGTCTAGCCCGAGCCTCAGGATCATAATGCATCGACCCTTAGGAGCCACAGGGCCGGTCCACATGGAGTGGATTAAAATGCCTTAACATTGCATTTCCCCACCCTATGGGGCGTAAATCTGGTCTTAGACCATCCATCGGCTCCGCAGAGACCGAAATAACCGAGGTGCCTTGCTATCCATCATCCACATAAGTAAAACGTCAGGGCTTGTAAAACGCTGACACCACTCCTAACTAGAAGGAAATGCATGCCCTCCCTGGATCCTTCTCCAATTTAAGGTTCATACCGGGGTGTGAGGATCGCGAGTCAACGCCATACACAAAGCTAAGCTATTTAAAGCCGTGCTTTGATCATCAACCACAAGGCTCTGCTTTTCAACAAAAGCCTTGATCACTGCATCTCAGCATGCCACACAGGCAATTCACGCCATGCAACTGACGTATATCAATCACACAGAATGAAATCCAATGTCGGACACACAATCCATTTAGAAGTCTGTTCTGGGTCTGAACGAAAGCGGAGGCACCTTATTCCTCGTCCCATATGTCCAATACAGTAGAGAGGTCCTCGCACATCCGGTCGATCTCCAAGTACATCTGGACGACCACCACTTATTACCTTGTCTTGGGATGCCTCCCAATCAAGACATCAGCAATCATCCAAACGATGTGAAGACCTCCGGTCTTCAACCACCATCTTCATCGTCGATTTCTAATCGTCGACTAATCATTTGAAATGAGATTTAACTCGGTCTTTTCAAATAATTCACGTATATTTAGAATTCAAATCAATTAATTTCCTGATTAAATTATTTGACATCCATAATTCTGTTCATTAATGTAATTTTCATGTCAAACACATTCAACCATCAAATATCCAATAAACTGAGTAAATTTAGTTTATTTCCATATCATTTATAATATTTTCTAACGATTTATCTCTATTTTTATTTATTTAAAAATAGCCCATTTATTTAAACAACGCCTCAGGCCATAACGTGGCCATAGCGCTGTTTTTTCTTTAGATTTGATTTACACATATATGAAAATATAACCATTGGATCTTTACAAATTTTATATCATTGGAAAGATCTTTTCAAAGCGGACCCAACGGTTCTAGTTTTGGGAAAATCCGATAGTCGGATCTCCCGGTACAATCGTTTAAAGTTCGATTTCAAAATACGAACTGCAGCGTCGTTATTCGTTTTATTTGAGTTATATTTGTGTGTGTTTATATATATATATATATATATATATATATATATATATATATATATATAATCCATTCTGGCGCTGTTTTCATTCAGATTTGAATTATACATTTCACACAATCTTATCATTGGATCTTTACAAATTTGGTATCGTTAGAAAGATATTTTCAAAGCGAACCCAATGATTTCGGTTTCGGGAAAATCCGATGGTCGGATCTCCCGTAATAATCATTTAAAATCACGATTTCAAAACAAGAACTGCAGCATCATTATTCATTTTATTTTAATTATATTTATTTATATATATATAAATATAATATGTTCTTCCATTTCCAAACCATTTTCATTCCATATATGTGATAAAAATAATATTTTTACCCAACAAATATTTATTTCGACACATGACTATTTTTAACACTTTATATATATATATATATAATAAAAATGTGATTTTCAAAACAATTTATTTCAAACATGAATATTTTAAGCAATTCATATATATAATAAAAATGTGATTTTTATTGTTAAAACAATTTATTTCAAACATGAATATTTTATATACTTCATATGCATGATAAAAATGTGATTTTTATCTTTCAAACAATTCATTCGTCATATGAATATTTTTCCAACACATGAATATATTTCAACACATGAATATAAATCAAACACATGAATATTTCAGAAAATTTCGACAGCATAACGGCAGGGTGTTTAAAACCGGCACCATCCCGAGTACGGCTCCTCGCACTACCTTACGCCTCACAGCGTTCCCTAAGGGGCTTATCCTTATAAACTAAATATTTCGATTCATTTTCATATCATAATGGATTTTTTCCACAAACAATTCCAATTTTGTTTCAACCTCAAACAACCATTATTAACCATTCGCATTTATCAGCCAAATTTCACGTCAACCAAAATCCAAATAGTCACAACCAATATATATCGTCCATGGTCTGTAGACAAGGGGAGTGTGTGTGTGTGTGTGTGTGTGTGTTTATATATTTCAATTTCATTTCAACTCCATTCAATGCACATATAATTTTTACAACGCATATATAACTTATACATCGCACATATAATTTATACAACGCTTATACATGAGGTGTACAATGCCTATATAACTTATACATCGATTATATAATTTATACATCGCCATTCCATATCGTTTTGAATTTAGAAATCTCACATTGGGTTCCACTCCTCCAAAAATCGTAAGAAGCTCCAAAAATTATCCAGTCTCTTCTAGAATGTAGAAGACGTCCACACGAGTCCAATGTCCCTTGTTTCACTGGATTTCGACCATATAGCAAAAAGATATGATTTTTATAAGTTTGCAACACTTGTAATTGTCGAAATCATTTTAAAATAAACAAATCCATTACCTCTAAGTTTTTGTTCCAAACTAGGTTTGGATTTGTCGCGAAATCCGTGAAACGGTTGGACGATCGGGCGGTGCTGCGTCAAAGGGGAAGGAGTCGCGCACGTGCACAAGGGGGTGGGGTCCACTTTGGTGGCCTATGTTTGCCTCGACTGCGGTCGAAAGTCCCTGACTTTGGGGGCTTTGATCCCGATGCTGGCGCAACAATACTGGGTGCACCTTATATGGATGTGAAGCAGGAGGAGTGGTCTAAAAATTCTCCAAAGGGCCATGGGTTTTTATTGAGTCGGTTTGAAGAAAAAGAGGAGAGAAGGGGAGAAGCGTTTTCCGTCGTCGCACAGTAAAGGGGATCGGGGAGAGAGAAATGAACGGTGAAATATGATAGGCCGGTTAATTTATATTTAACTTTTAATTTCTTTATTTCGGAAAATACCCTCCAAACCATACAAACTCCAATTCAAACCCAACGACTGTAGCCCCTAGCTAAATACCCATATTCCAAACACAATGGAATATGTTTGTAAGCCCATTCGACTGTTTTAGTCAGTTATTCTTCAAATTAAAATATAAAACATTCAAATTTGGATTTGAACGTACATTTTAATTTGTCGGGGCCACATACTGATTCTAAAATTTCCAGAAAAATTATATCTGGCTATGTTGTGACGATACGGTCCCAGCAAAACTAGTTTCATCGAATTCGGAGAACGGTTGAAAAATGGTCATTTTCTGGTTGATCCAAATTGACTGAAATTAACCAAACACGATTTCTTTTGCCACACTCATATATTAGCTCCAAAAATTATGGAATTTGAAACCTAACAATAATTTGACATTCCGGATCCAACAAAAGTGGTTTCGTTGAAAACGGAGGTCGTTTGCAAAATGTCTATTTTCAAGGGCTATATTAACTCCATAGCGACCTTTCTGAAAATTCATTTGGCCACAACTTTTGATTCCCGTTATGAAATCTCAAATTTTCATATTCTGAGAAAGATATTCCCAAACAGATTTAAATATTTTTGGTTTCACTAAAATCCGTTTTATTTTGCATCATGTACAGTCAATCAAAGTTCGAATTCAAATTTTCAAACTACCATGCCATTTCAGGCCTTGTTTTATAATTAAAATAAATATATTCGCTATAACTTCAATCTAAATAGATTTTTGGTTGTTATTATTTAAAATAATTTATTTTAAATATTCAAAATCCACTAAAAATAGCCAAATTAAAAACTTTAATTTGGTTCTGATTTTTCGGGTTTTTACAATCTCCCCCACTTAATATCTTTTCATCCCTGAAAAGGAACGAAGCTGAAAGTTGTTTAACTAACCAACTCAACTTTCATTTCGGCTTCCATTCTTCAACTTTTCAGTTTCTAAGAATTTTCTAATTCTTCAAAAATTTGGCTAACACCCTAAATTTCCGAAAAAATTCGCCATAAAATCCTTTGTACGGGGAGGGGTTTGTAAATTTATTGGGCCATATTAGGTACCCAATAAATCCTAAAAAGCATACACATATTTATAGTGATATATTCTGGTGTCCACAGGGGAGTGTGTGTAGATCAAAACTCCAGAGAATAAATTCTCGTCACCATATAAATGGTTTTTGTGCCTTAATGACCAGAGAGATGTGTTTATTGTCATCTCCAGACCCGTGTAGGGTTTTTATTAATCTGAAAGTTTACCGTTACATTATATATAGTCCATGTCAGTCTTCGGTTCAACCTGTAATATAGTCATCGCCATACAAGCCTTTCTCTTGTACGGTAAATCTTCAACCTCGTCACATAAGCTCCAAATGCTTATGTGGTATATGATAGGGTATGTTATCTTTAAGATGTATGTCATGTAGTGTAGTCCAAAATCAATTGTTACTATCCTATGGCGACGTTTATTATTTCATACATAACAACCAGCACTCCGCATCCAATGGCATTTACAGGAGTTGATATAATAAATCAAATTGCGCATCCAACTCATTAAGGTTTACGTATTTTTCGGGCACACAACTAAATTCTTTAATCAACAGCAAATCCATTTACCTGTTCAAACATATACAATGTACATGCATTTATTCCTATCTATTTTCAAATCAGTTCAGTATTTGATTCATTTGCATAAATTTACCTTTTATTCTCTTATGGGTTTTATTAGTCCAATGTTATTAATTAAACTAACAATCACCCAACACAACTAGCAATCAATTTATTGATTAACTTTTCAAAAATTTAATAATTAATTTATATACTCTTTTAAAATCATCAGACTATATAATTAAAAAAATTACATCCATGAAAAGGAAACCACAGCAAGGTAGAAAACAAAACGGGAATGCAATACTGTAAATGTACCTTGCACCACAGTTAATTAGAGATATCCACCCCGCAATCGGGATAGGCTTTCTTAATGCTCTCCTCAGTTTCCCAAGTATAGTCTTGCGGATCTCCACTTCACTGCACTTTGACTAAGTGAACCTTCTTGTTCCTCAGCACTTTAGTTTCTTTGCCAATAATCTTATTGGCTCTCTTCTCACAGGTAATTCTGGAGTAATTTCCAAGTCTTGTTGCGCGGCTTCTTCCACGACCAAGTCTAGATCATGCACATGCTTTCGAAGTTGAGATACATGAAACACATCATGTAGTCCAGGCAACCAATTAGGCAATTGAACTCTATAAGCGAGAGTTCCAATCCGTTCGAGCATAGGCAATGGACCAATAAATCTGGGCGCCAACTTCCCTGTTTTACGAAATCGGACTACTCCTCTCATCGGAGAAACCCTCAGATACACGTAGTCACCCACAGAAAAAGAAAAATATCTTCTTCTCGAATCTACATAGCTCTTTCTATCGGCTTTGAGCGGCTAGTAATCGTTTCATAATGAAATCGACTTTATCTACAGCTTCGCGAATCATATCGGGTCCCAATACAAGTCTATTGCCAGGTTCTACCCAACAAGCGGGAGATCTACACGTTCTACCATACAATGCTTCGAATGGTGACACTTTCAGGCTCGCTTGGTAGCTGTTGCTGTATGAGAACTCAGCCAAATGAAAGTGGTCTTCCCATGATCCGCCAAAGTCAATAACACAAGCCCGTATTAAATCTTCTAGAATACGATTCACCCTCTCAGTTTGGCCATCTGTTTGAGGATGATAAGCGGTACTCAAGTTCAGATTTGTTCCCAATTCTGCTAGGAATGCTTTCCAGAATTTACTAGCGAAAATCGGGTCACGATCACTAACGATACTCATGGGAACTCCATGCAGTTTAACAATTTCCTTTTGTTGCTAGTACTGACTTCCTCTTCATCGCCCAAAGGACCCTTCTTATCCAGATCTTCATACTGGTAAGCCATATATATTATTTTAGGAAAAGGTTGTTGCACATGTGTAGTTACACTATTTTGGTACTTTCTTTGAAGCCCGTTAATAAACCTCAGATTCTTCCTCTTAGGATCTTGAATTAGATGCGGGGCAAAACGAGAAAGTTCATTGAATTTCTTATGATATTCTGGAATGGTCATATCTCCTTATATCAGATAGTAGAATTCATCACTTAACTGCTCAGTTGCTTCTAGAGGAATAAATCTTTCATTGAAAATTTCTTTGAATCTATCCTAGATAATATTACCTTTTGGATTATCCTTACGGTTTCCTACCAGATTAAAGCTTCGTCTTTGAGTGCCCAAGATGCCAGTAATCTTTTATGATCATCCCTCAGCTTTGAACCTTCAAAAAATTTATCAGCAGAGCGCATCCATGCTTGTGTATGAATAATACATTCATTGCCCGAGAACGGCACTCCACCCAAATTTCGATACTTATTTAATAGAGCTTCAATATCTAGTTCCGACCTACCTCTTTTACTACTGCCACTCATTTTTAAATGTCTGCAAATAGCAGACAAAGTGTCAGGCCAACAGAAAAGGTATTTTAAGGCATAGAGACATATACTTGAATGTAAATGTGTCTATCGGGATGTATTTCATTCTGCTACACTCTTTCTAGGATATTACTGATCCTATCTGAAATGAGTTATTCGTCATAGAATATTACTGATTCAATTTCTGACGAGTTTGTTAATATGTTATATTCTAGAACTAAGCTTAACCAAAGCTCTGATACCACGTGTGACGACCCCAAACCCCCGTTCCATAGTGGCAAGGGTAATCTTTGGAATATAACACATAAACAAATAACAGTAGAACAAAAATATATAAATACACCAGATAATGTACATCAAATTACATTGGAAATAAACATAATCATCAGAGTTACACAGTATAATAGGATCATACTTAGTACAAAAACAGTTTCAGCTTTATATAAAATGTCTTCAGTGGAATCAAACATAATGTACATAACAGGAGCTGAACAACATAAAAAGAAATAATAGAATCCATCTTCAGCTCCACAGCTATCCAGATAGAACCTGCTAAAGTGTGAAAACAAGGCTGCCCGTGTAGAAATAGGGGCACCCGAGTTTGCAAGTGAAACAAACTACGAGTCAGTCATGGGACTGGTATGAGAAATCTACTTAACTTATTTTATAATAAGGCCAATCATAGGAGCACTTCGCTAACGCTAACGCGGAATAGGTTTACTCCATTGGATTGCCAGTGCTAGAAACAAGTAAATCATTTAAACATCGCAATGCTTTTTACAAAAATGAAGCTATTATAAGACTCAGTTCCCATCACACAATGCAATGCAAACCAGAGGATAGAGTTTTACCTTATAATGGCCAAAATATGCTTGATAAAAATAAAACAAAAGCATTTGATATTATTACTAGTGTTTATACATTTCAAAAACAATTTCAATCATAAGTATCAATCATAGGCGGCATCAGTGCCGCATACCACTATGTCGACATATATAGGTTTATGATCAAAACCGCACGATGTCATATTTGGAAATTGGATTTCTGTCATGAACCAAGGCAAGGGATCATCCTTACCGCTTCAAGACTGTCTAGCCCAAGCCTCAGGATCAGAATGCATCGACCCTTAGGAGCCACAGGGCCGGTCCACATGGAGTGGGTTAAAATGCCAGAACACTGCGTTTCCCCACCCTATGGGGCGTAAATCTGGTCTGTATGAAGACCATCCATCGGCTCCGCAGAGACCGTAATAACCGAGGTGCCTCGCTATCCATCATCCACATAAGTAAAACGTCAGGGCTTGTAAAACGCTGACACCACTCCTAACTAGAAGGAAACGCATGCCCTCCCTGGATCCTTCTCTCGTTTCTGGTTCATACCAGAATGTGAGGCTCGCGAATTAACGCTATACACAAAGCTATGCTATTTAAAGTCGTGCTTTGATCATCAACCACAAGGCTCTACTTTTCAACAAAAGCCTTGATCACTGCATCTCAGCATGCCACATAGGCAATTTGTGCCATGCAATTGACGTATATAAATCACACAGAATGACATCCAATGTCGGAAACACAGTCCATTTACAAGTCCGTTCTGGGTCTGAATGAAACCAGAGGCACATTATTCCTCGTCCCATGTGTCCAATATAGAAGAGAGGTCCTCGCACATCTGGTCGATCTCCAAGTACGACTGGACGACCACCACTTATTACCTTGTCTTGGGTTGCCTCCCAATCAAGACATCCGCAATCATTCAAACGATGTGAAGGCCTCCGGTCTTCAACTACTGTCTTCATCGTCGATTTCTAATTGTCGACAAATTATTTGAAATGAGATTTAACTTGGCCTTTTCAAATAATTCACGTATATTTAGAATTAAAATCAATTCATTTCCTGGTTAAATTATATGACATCCATAATTTCGTTCATTAATGTAATTTTCATGTCAAACACATTCAACCATCAAATATCCAATAAACCAAGTAAATTCAGTTTATTTCCATTCCATATCATTTATAATAATTTATAACGAATTATCACTATTTTTATTTATTTAAAAATAGCCCATTTATTTAAACGACACCTCAGGCCATAACATGGCCATGGCGGTGTTTTTTCTTCAGATTTGATTTACAACATATTTGAAAATCTAACTGTTGGATCTTTACAAATTTTATATCATTGGAAAGTTCTTTTCAAACGGACCCAGCGGTTCCAGTTTTTGGAAAATCCGACGGTCGGATCTCCCGGTACAATCGTTTAAAGTTACGATTTAAAAGTACAAACTGGACCGTCGTTATTCGTTTTATTTTAATTATATATATATATACACACACAAATATAATCCATTCTGCACTGTTTTTATTCATATTTAAATTAAACATTTCACACAATCTAACCTTTGGATCATTACAAATTTGGTATCGTTAGAAAGATATTTTCAAAGCGAACCCAACGGTTTTGGTTTTGGGAAAATCCGATGGTCGGATCTCCCGTAATAATCACTTAAAATCACGATTTCAAAACATGAACTGCAGCGTCGTTATTTGTTTTATTTTAATTATATATATATAAATATAAATATAATCCGTTCTTCCATTTCCAAACCATTTTCATTCCATATATGTGATAAAAATAATATTTTTACCCAACAAATATTTATTTCAACACATGACTATTTTTAACACTTCATATATATAATAAAAATGTGATTTTTATTGTCAAAACAATTTATTTCAAACATGAATATTTTTAGCAATTCATATATATAATAAAATTGTGATTTTTATTGTTAAAACAATTTATTTCAAACATGAATATTTTATATACTTCATATACATGATAAAAATGTGATTTTTATCTTTCAAACAATTCATTCGTCATATGAATATTTTTCCAACACATGAATATATTTCAACACATGAATATATATCAAACACATGAATATTTCAGAAAATTTCGACAGCATAACGGCAGGGGGTTTAAAACCGGCACCGTCCCGAGTACGGCTCCTCGCACTACCTTACACCTCGCAGCGTTCCCTTAGGGGCTTATCCTTATAATCTAAATATTTCGATTCATTTTCATGTCACAATGGATTTTTCCACAAACAATTCCAATTTTGTTTCAACCATAAACAATCATTATCAACCATTCACATTTACCAACCAAATTTCACATCAACCAAAATCCAAACAGTCACAACCAATATTTATTGTCCATGGTCTGTAGACGAGGGGAGTATATATATATAAATATATTTCTATTTCATTTCAACTCCATTCAACACACATATAATTTTTACAACGTATATATAACTTATACATCGCACTACAACGCTTATACATGAGGTGTACAATGCTTATATAACTTATACATTGATTATATAATTTATACATCGCCATTCCATATCGTTTTGAATTTAGAAATCTCACATTGGGTTCCAATCCTCCAAAAATCGTAGGAAGCTCCAAAAATTCTCCGATCTCTTCTAGATGTAGAAGACATCCACACGAGTCCAATGTCCCTTGTTTCACTGGATTTCGACCACATAGCAAAAAGATATGATTTTTATAAGTTTGCAGTGCTTTTAATTGTCGAAATCAGTTTAAAATAAGCAAAGTCGCTACCTCTCAGTTTCCGTTCCAAACTAGGTTTGGATTTTTCGCAAAATCGGTGAAATGGTTGGACGATCGGGCGGTGCTGCGTCGAAGGCGAAGGAGTCATACACGTGCGCAAGGGGGTGGGGTCCACTTCGGTGGCCTATGCTGGCCTCGGCGGCGGTCGAAAGTCCCTAACTTTGGGGGCTTCGATCTCGATGCCGGCGCAACAATACGGGGTGCACCTTATATGGATGTGAAGCTGGAGGAGAGGTCTACAAAATTCTCCAAAGGGCCATGGGTTTTTATTGAGTGGATTTGAATAAAAAGAGGAGAGAAGGGGAGAAGCGTTTTCCGTCGTTGCACAGTAAAGGGGATCGGGGAGAGAGAAATGAAGGTGAAATATGATTGGCCGATTAATTTATATTTAACTTTTAATTTCTTTATTTCGGAAAATACCCTCCAGACCATACGAACTCCAATTCAAACCAAACGACTGTCGCCCCTAGCTAAATACCCATATTCCAAACACAATGGAATATGTTTCGTAAGCCCATTCGACTGTTTTAGTCAGTTATTCTTCAAATTAAAATATTAATCATTGAAATTTGGATTTGAACGTACATTTTAATTTGTCGAGGCCACATACTGATTCTAAAAATTCCAGAAAAATTATATCTAGCTATGTTGTGACGATACGGTCACAACAAAACTAGTTTCGTCGAATTTGGAGACCGTTTGAAAAATGGCCATTTTCTGGTCATTCTAAATTGACTGAAATTAACCAAACACGTTTTCTTTTGCCACGCTCACATATTAACTCCAAAAGTTATGGAATTTGAAACCTAGCATTAATTTGACATTCCGGATCCAACAAAAGTGGTTTCGTCGAAAACGGAGGTCGTTTGCAAAATGTCTATTTTCAAGGGCTATATTAACTCCATAGCGACCTTTCTGAAAATTCATTTGGCCACAACTTTTGATTCTAGCTATGAAATATCGATTTTTCAGATTTGTTAGAAAGATATTCCCAAACAGATTTAAATATTTTTGGTTTCACCAAAATCCGTTTTATTTTGCATCATGTACAGTCAGTCAAAGTTCGAATTCAAATTTTCGAACTACCGTGCCATTTCAGGCCTTGTTTTATAATTAAAATATATTTGCTATAACTTCAATCCAAATAGATTTTTGGTTGTTACCATTTAAAATAATTTATTTTAAATATTCAAAATCCACTAAAAATAGCCAAATTAAAAATTTTAAATTGGTTCTGATTTTCCGGGTTGTTACATCCTACCTCCTAGGAAAGTATTTCAAAAGAAGGCACATCCTGTAGCGAATGTGACAATATCAAATAAATTTGATTCTTTGGTGGGTATGTAAGAGATAAAGAATATCTAGTTAGAGGAACTAGTTAATCCTAAGCAAGAGGAATCTTAAGATAATATGCATGTATTTTCTAACGTATTGGATTTTTATTTGGAGTTAGATGATTATAGCTATCCATCTTCTTCACCTGATAAGTCGGCTTCTTCAACTTTTGAGGTACTAGTATTCAGTAGCTTTGAAAAACTTTTGGAATCATAAAACATTCTCAATATAAATGAAGTTGAGAATGTTGGTTATCATTGTTCTACATTGAAAACCTATCCTTTGAAGGCAGATGATATGTTGGTGGTGTATCAGTTGTTATTATTTGGAGATAATATTATTTGGAGATAAAATTTGTTTGATGAATGCAAGGTTTGTGTACATGTTATTGCTAAATTATAACATCTCTCATCCTATCTGCGTTCTGTCATATTTAGCTCCTTCAATAAATGTTTTTTTGTGCAATTGTTGGATGAAAATTATTGGATATTTGCCTCATTATAGTTGTTCTATGTGGATAAGGTCATCACCTCCTTTTTTTTGTTAAGAGGTGGCGATATGATGGATAGTGTTGAGGGTGGATATGGATTTTTATCTCCGACTAATAGTTCCAGTGTGAGTTGTAAGTTAGCTGTTGAAGAAGATAGTGTTACAATATCAATTGGTGCGAATTTTGATGATAATGATCAACTTGAGAATGATATATGTCAATATAAAATAACTACTCCTGGTTAGTTCATAATGGATACAGCAGATTATGATATGCCTCGTATAATAGAAAAGGATATAGTGGTTCCTGTTTCTAATCGTATGGTCAGTGATATTGTTCAACATTTTGGAGAGCATGACTACTGTGTTGATGGGATAAAGCAGAATAATGTTGATGGTGGTAATTTTCCATGTGGGGTATTTCAGATCAAAGTTGATACTGTTGAGTTTAATGAAGATGTTGGTTGTTATGTTGATGTTAGCAAGACCGATTAAGGCAATACAACTAGTCAGTGTATTTTTGTTGAGAGTGATGGTACTTTGAATGATTGGAGTAATGTTGATGTTGGTGTTAATCACATTCTTAGGGAGAATCAGGGTAAAGAAGCTGAAGCTAAAGTGTTGATATTAACAAGGCTAATCAATGTAAAGTTATTGATCAGGCTAGCTTTGCCGCGAGTGAGGAAATATATGAGCTTACTGATGATCATGTGTCTGATCGGTGCAATACTATTGGTGGTGATATTTTGACATTTGGGGCAGATCAGTGTAAAGTTAATGAAGAAATAACTTTTGTTGAGGTAGTTATTGATTGTGTACAAAGAGTTGATGATAGGGGCAAGTTTACAGTAGATGTGGACGATAAGTAGACTGTCATATCTATTGTTCTATGTCAGTAAGTTAATAATGTTGGTTTGGCCTATAGCAAGTTTAAGAAGAGAGTCAAGAACAAGGCCCTTGATGGTAAACTTTTGGAGCCTGCGAACTTGGTTCGGCGTAGTGCTAGAATAAGCACCAGACTGTTGATTTCCTCTTCTTCGATTCAGGTATGGTTCCTTATCTAGGTGATACTTATAATCCATCTACTCTATGTGATTTATCTTCAGAGGAATCACATTACTTAGCTAAAAAGCCTGGTTTTATATTTTCTTATTCTGATCTTGAAATTGATTTCATTATAAATGAAGAATTAGAGAGGATTAAATCACTCAATAAGTGAAGATCAATAGTTGGAATCTTAGTGGTTTACATGACTTAGATAAATTCTCCAAACCTAAAACTCTTTTTAAAGATTATTCAGTTTATATAGCACTACTACAAGAGTCTAAACTTGAGTTACCTACAACGGGTAGTGCAGGTTGTTTAGTTATTGGATGGAAAAATTCATGTGTTAGACATCTTCAAACTTTCATTAAAAACCATTTTACACATATCATCTTCAATGACATCAGTGAAGAATCTATTTTAAATATTTCTAATGTTTATGGTCTATGTGATAAATTATACCGTAGGACCTTGTGGATTGAGTGTCTAGATTTTAGAACATTGTCTCCTGGTCCTTGGATATTACGTGGTGATTTCAATGTTACTAGATTCCTTGGAGAAAGAACTCTTAGATAAGGAGATTTTTCTACCATGGAAGAATTTGATCAGTTTATTATGAATAGTAATTTAATAGAAATAAAAATAATTTATAGGCTTTATACTTAGTCCAATAGGAGATAAGTGCCTTCTATGGCCCTTTTAGATAGGTTTTTTTAATTAATGATGAATTTGAGGATAAATATCCATCATGTAATTTTGTCAGTTTGCCTAATTTGATATCTGATCACTGTGCCATTATTCTTTCCTGTTTGATTCCTACTTTCAACTTGAAATTATTTAGATTTGAAAAAATGTGGCTATCCAAAGATAATTTTAATGATTTAATTTCCTATAAGTGGCTTTCTATGGGTAGATACATATCAGTTTCTCCAATAATATGGCAGAAGTATTAGTGTGCAAATTTAAGGAGCTTAGGATTTTTCTCAAAATACGGAGTAGAGAGGTTTTTTTGTGAAAGGCAAGTGAAATTTTTTATTCACAACTTCAAGAGTTACATCGAATGGGTACTTCAAATGTAATATAGACTCTTGACATTACTACCCTTGGACTAACTAAAACAGACAACAAAAATAATGAAAAAATTTACAAAAAAGTATTTTGTGACATTATTCATATCAAGGTGAAGATACTAGTGCAATGCATCGACCACAGCAACATCACCAAGCAGAAGTACTAAAATCCAAAATTCCAAAAGAAAAGCATTCGCGTAGACAACACATCAGACATCAAATAGAATCTCCATTAACTGAAACTGCATCAACCACTTCTGATTGCGAAGAAGAATCACCATAAACTGAATCTACCAATATCTACTTAGACATATTTAGCTATCATATTGCATCAAACATTATCACCATCGAAGTACCCGTTGTCTTGGATATTTCAAATCAGTTTAAAATGGATCAAATAGGGAACCAGGATTTTCCTGGTATGTCTTTTAGATGATTTCATTTTATTGCTGAGAGGAGCCACATCTTCTGGCATGTAGTCAATACCATCATCTAAATCAGAGTCATCCCAAAATTTTCCTTTCAATTTCTTTGATTTAGAGGATGGTAGTGAACTCATGGGAATTGCTGATGAAAGAGAGGCTAAAGAGGTGTTAGCTTGTAGGAATGTCAAGTCACAACCAGTGAACATAGAAGGAGGGAGAATAATATTTTGAGGAGGTTTCAAGTTAGTGTAAGGGGAAGCTCTAGAAGGATTAGAAGATGATGGAGTCAAGGAGATCTTTAATCCATTAACTGGTGATGAGTGACTAAAAGTCATATAACATGACATGGTTGTATTAGGACTAGATAAGTCTGGTGATGACAATCCTGATGAACTGGATGTGCTTTTACGCGATATAGATTTTGGTGTTTTCTCTGCATCAATTGTGTTGACACCAAAGAGGTTACTCACCACAGTTGCATCATCATTTATTTGATTAGCTTCAGTGTTATTAACCTGTTCTTTAGCATTATCATCCTCAGTAGAACATTTCCCCTTTTATTACCATCCTCAATGTTGTTCCCTTTTACATTGTCCTCAACAGTATTCATTCTAGCACTATCATCAACATTATTTCCACTGTTATCACCTTCATTTCCATCTTCTACTAGCAGACAAAATTGATTCTCATTTGAATGTCCAGCTTGAGCACCTGAATCACTTTGCACTATTGCCACTTTATTAATAACTTCCTTCTTTTTCCAATGCAATTTCTTCTTATATTTGACATTCTTCCACTCATTATCATTGTTAGTAGAAGATTTGTGACCTCCATTTTGGTTAAATTTCCTTTCTGTATTTGGTTTACCCTCATAAACCTCATCATGCATATCCTCATTACTGCTATTGCGGTGACAATCAATAGTATTGTGACAAAAACATTTGCAGATTGTACATATGTCTGGTTTCCAATCATATGAAATCCTAACATGTGGACAGTCACCCAAATCGACAAGCTCAATACATTCAAACAGTTCAAAATCCGGAGTAATTTCTACCAATGCTTTAGCATACCGAAAACGTTGTAATCTCTCAGTACTATTGTCAAAGCATATTAGCCTACCTACATGGAATGAGAGCCAGTTTATACCAATTAAAGTCCAGAGAAGCTTGGGGATTCTATACAAATGTAACCACACTGGAACTTTTTTGATTTGCATTTGTGAACTAGCCATCGTTGGATCCCACTTGGTTATGATGAACATTCTCCCCTTAATAAAAATAGGATCAGATTGAAGATGTATCTATCTAAATCATTCGAGAATTGAAAGAAAAAATGAAATCCATCAAATTTAGCACTGAATTCTCCATTTAATTTCCAAAACCGCTTAAGAAAATTTACCATCGTTAAATAGGGAAGAGATCCATCTAAGAAGAATCCAACTAGGTAATTATGCCAGTATTTCCAACCTGCTTCCCAAACGAGATCTGGAGGAGATTTGGGAGTGCCATCTCTAGTAATGTCAAAGTGAAGAAGTTGAAAAGATCCAGCATTCCTAAGGAGAGAAGTGAAAAGAGATGTGTAATCCAATTTAGCTTTAGATCTGCTTGTAAGTAGCACCAATTTAGGTTTCTGATGTTGTGGATCTACATAGCAATTTGCATCAGAGAAAATACCTTGAGAACAGGGAGATGAAGGAGGAGGAGGTGGATCTAAATATGGTGATGGATTGGAGGACGGAAGGGGAGGTAATGAGGCAGAATCGAGGCCAAGGGAAGAAAGGGAAGAGGGGTTCGCCATTAATCGCCTTGAGTGGATGATGCCATTTAAAAAAGGTCATTATTATCACCTTTGATCAGATTTGAGTAGAGAGTTTTTTGGTAATATTAAAATTAAGAAAGAGAAAATTTTAAGTGATATATTAACTTTAAATAAAATTTAAGTGAATAGATTTATTTATTTTCTTTAGAAAAGAATGTTCTTCATAATCTCAAAGAGGAAATTAATAAAATTCTATTGCAAGAAGAAATAATGTGGGAACAACATTCTAGAATCAATTAGATGGACGATTAGGACAAAAATACTTAATTTTTCCATAAAGTAGATATTAAGAAAGGATGCAATACTATTAACTCTATCTTAGTTAATGATGTTGAAATTTCCAATCAAGCTGATCTTAACAATGCATTTACTAATTATTATAGAGATATTTATGGTAAAACAAATTCTTTTATGGTTAAGGCAGATTGGAGTTCATTATATAATGATAGTAATAGTGTAGATTAAATGAATTAGATAACCCATTTACTAAGAATTTTTTTTAAAAGCTGTGAAGGATATGCCTTCGGACAAAGCCCATGGTCCTGATGGTTTTCCTATTTTATTTTATATCACTTTTGGGGACATTTTAAAAGACGATTTAACTTCCCTTTTAATGAGTTTTTCAAAGATAATTGGCAATTGGTAGAGTTTAATTCAGCTAATGTCAGTTTAATTCATAAGAAAATTGGGGCTAATCAGTTCAAAGATTTTAGACCTATTTCTTTATTGAATTGTTCTATTAAAATCATTTCCAAAGTTCTATCCAATAGACTTAGCTCTAAAATGAATGATTTAATAGATAGTTCTTAGACTGCATTTATTAAAGGTAGAAGCATCACTGATGGTGTTGCTACTGTCTAGGAGTATATTAATTAGTGTTGTAGGAATAATGTGACTTTTGTTGTCCTTAAGCTTGATTTTGCTAAAGCTTTTGATTCCATTGACTGGTTTTTCCTTAAAGATCTTCTAATGGCTAGATGTTTAAGTATTAAATGGATAAATTGGATATGGTCTCTTTTAAAATTTTGTAGTTCTAATATTATCGATAATGGTGTTCTTGGTGGAAAAATTCAATGTAAACGTGGCCTATGACGAGGAGAACCATTGTCTCCTTATCTATTTAATTTAGTTGCTGATGTTTTTTCTAGAATTATTAAGTTGGTTACTAGGAATGGTGTGGTTGACCTTGTAGGCAGAGAATTTACTGATGAGGGTAATTCTATTCTACAATTTGTGGATGATACATTAACTTTTTCTTCTCATCTACCTAAATCTATTATCTCTCTTAAATTCATTCTTTATAGTTTTGAGTTTCTATCTAGTTTAAAATAAACTTTGATAAGAGTTCAATTCTAGCTCTTAATGACCATCATAATTGTGAACATTTTGTCGCCATACTCTTAATTGCAATTTAATGAAATTCCCTATTGAATATCTTGGTTTCCACATAAGACCTCAGAAACTAAAACATGAAGATTGGAGCATTATCATTGATAAAATCAGTAATAAATTGTCCAATTGGAATAATAAATTCTTTTCGAGAGCGAGTAGGGTAGTCTTAATTAACTCAATGTTGTCGGCTTACCCATTTATTGGATGTCATTTTATCTCTTCCCCATTTGGGTCAATGAGAAAATTGATAATATTAGAAGAAATTTTCTCTAACGTGGGGAATTTTAGTGATTTTAACCTAAATTGTTTATGGAAAGAATTAATTTCAAACCAATGGTGTAATGGTAATTTTAATCATAGTCTCGGTTCTTTTACTAATCTAAATAATGTCTCTCACTTTTGGAGATATGTAGTTCATCATTTTGAAATATATAAGATAGATATTAGCTATATTGTTCACTTTGGCAATAATGTTTCATTTTGGGAAGATTGTTAGATTTTCACTATTCCCTTAAAAGTTGAGTTTAAAGAATTGTGTGATATATGTAACTTTAAAAAGGCTTTGATTTTAGATATTTACAATAAAGACAAATCTTTTCCTTGAAATTTAAGTTTCAATCGTACTCTAGTTCGTCTTACCCTTAAATAGCTTGCACTACTTTGTGCTAGACTTGATTTTCATAAGTTAGATGAGGAGAAAGATGTTTACCGTTGGTGTTGGGATATAAGTGGCTCTTATTCTTCTAAATCGCTCTATAATTTTCTTTGTTTATCTGGGGTTAAAAATAAAGTCTTTAGTTATCATTGGAAAGCCAATGGTCCTCCCAAAGCCAAGTTACATATGTGGCTCATTCTACACGGTAAACTTAATATTATTGAATTATTAAAGGTGAAAAATATTATTATCATTAAGAATTGTTATTTTTGTAATAATCATCTTGAGGATTCAGCTTATTTATATTTTGCTTGCCCTTTTTTAAGTTAATTTTAATTAGTATTTTAAACTTTTTAATTTTCCCTCTAATTTCAATCACTTTGATTGTGGATATTATTAGAATTTTCATAGGGTTTTTTTGAATGCTAATAACAGATATCTATGTGATACTATTTTTTAGTTATTAGTTGGTACATTTGGTTTGAAAGGAACCAATATGTTTTTCACAATAAAAAATTAATGTTAATAATTTGATTTATAGAATTTCTTTCTCCTTATTTAATTGTCTTTCTAATCCTTCTTACAAACTTAACAGATTACTTGATTTTTAAGTTTTTCTTACACTCGTTAGATCTCGTATTTATACTTTTAAATATAACTATTTATTCACTACCAATGCATTACCAGTGTCTGCTAATCCCAATTCAAGATGCTTGTTATTCAGTTGTTTTCTATCATGATTCATAGTGATATATATGTATATATATATATATATGCATACATATATTTATATATTCATATATATATATATATACACACACACATATATATTTACATACATATATATTTGTGGTTTTTTATGATCTTTGGTATTACATTATCTTATAAAGAATATAGTACATTATATTTCATCTTTTTATCATTTTTCTACAACTAATTTTTTTTTACTAGCCTTCATTTTTAGCCAGTTTCCATTTTTATCCCCTACCGACGAATAGGAGGAGTTACTGGATTTTGGGCTGAAATAAGAACGTGAAGTGGATATATATATGTGTGTGTGTGTGTGTGTGCATATGTATATGTATGTTTATTCCCTCTCATAAAAAAACATTGTTAATCTTATTACTACGTGGCCTACTATGGGCTTGGGTTGTATATTAACAATATAAATGAAGTTGTTGTACATTTTATTTTCCTTTTTATAAAATTTAACTTTCATACAAACAACTTTCTAGGAAATTATTAACTGATTCATAGGTATTCAGACCACTAATATTTGAATTAATCGAATGAAAATCTACATAGAATTTAATTAGACATTTATTACTTATTTTCTCATGTTTAACCTATGAACATATGTAACAACCCCAATTTTTAATAACATGTTAAAACGAGAAATCAGAGCAGAATTAAATCATAAGTTAAGAATCAATGGGAACGAGTTACGCCATTGCGTTTGTCTCGAAATTCTGCTTGAAAACGAGCCCAAAATTTCGTAAATCGGAGTCCGTATGACCAAGATATGGCCCATAGAAGATTTCAGAAAATTCAAAATTCAGCCCGGAATTCAAAATCAGCTCCAAACAGATTGGGCGGGAAATTTTCCCGCCCAACCCCAGGTCGACTGGGGAGTCGACCTGCCCCAGCCCAGGTCGACTGCCTAGTCGACTTGGGTGTCGACCTGGGGGTCGACTTCCCTGGTCGGACCCTGTTGGTCTGGTGCACCAGCTTGCTCCTTTGGTCTGTTTACTTGGCCTGTGACGGGATTTGATGGTTCAGATCTAAACTAGGGTTAATCCTATGGCCTAAACTTGTCTCTACACCTATAAAAACACCCTAATACCTTGCCTAAACCACCACAAATCATCCTAACAACTAAGTGCTGCCAAAATGCTCCTAATCATGGCCTCCATCTTCATCAAAGAGAGCTTGAGGGTTCTAAACTAGATCTAAGGCAAAAGGAGCAATCTTTCTCCATCAAATCAAAGGAGCTACTTATTTTTCAAGGCTTCTAGTGTTGCTACATCATTCCTAGAGCTTCTACAACGTCTCTATCTTGTTCTACTTTGTTATAGTTCTCATAGCCACGATTTGTAAGCCCCACTCTACTCTTAGATTTAAACTATGAAGTTAATATGAACATGTAGCAAGTTGAAATGGGATTTTTGGTGTAATACTTGTCTTGGGGCTATATTTGTATGCATAGATCCATTTATGACTCTTTTGATCTATGATTGTGGAACTATCATGAACCTAGTACTGTTCATCTTGATTTTTGGGTAGAAAGCTATGAGATTTATTTGGGGATTATGCATAATGCAACATAGAATCCCTCATAACCTTGATGTTAACTTGCCTATGATGTTGAACTACATGCTACCCACAAGTTTATCACTCTATGTCAACTATTATCATGTTATCACCTTTGCCTATGATGTGGAACTACATGCTACCCACAAGTTTATTTGCTAAGTTTGATGTCATACATGTTTTGAGGCCAAAAATCCTATATGCTAGTTGTGATGAACACCTTTGCCTCAAATATCATCATGTTTAACTTATGACCAACTTTACCACCTTATGCCCATCTTGGTCATATTTTTATGTTCCTTGATTCACTTATGTTGATGCGAATTTACGTGCGAATGGGAATACGTTATGGGTAGTTAGGCAAACTTGAAATGACATGAAAAACATGACTTGAAATGTGACATGAAACTTGATTATGCTTGAAAACGTGAATGTGGTCTTAACATGTAGAAAACCATAAAGTGGCCAACTCGAGGTTGGGTTGTGTTTGTAGCATAAATCTACCCGGAACCGCCCGGCAAATCCAGTGGCTACAAACAATAGGACCCAATGTGAGAAGTTGGTCATATCGCGCTTGAAACCCGAGGTTAGACTAGGTTGTGGTGTAAAGCTGCCCGGACCCGTCCAGCATATCCAGTAACCACAACAAAGTCTAATATGAGAGGTTGGGTGCATTAAATTAATTAATGCCACATGTTAGGGTTAAGTCATGAACCACTTGGATACACTTAACCAACTTGATACATGATTGGATAGGGTGAACCACACTTAACCCGTTAAAAACCCTAGTTACGTGGTCCTTTTCAGTAGTAACCCTCTTGGATGTATCACGATACCCTAGGGACTAGGGTAGGGCACGATTACTCGGCTGATTGTAAGCGACCAGAAAGACGGCAGAGTAGGTGCGCCAATGTAGGTTCAGGCGGACTATGGTCGTGCACATAGTCCGGAGTTGAATAAAACAGACATGGGCACCAGTAGGTTTAGACTGTGCGTTCTTGATTCGTGTCAGTGGTTGGCACCCTAGGGCTTGATACACCCTAGGGTGGACCTAGCACAGTTCGACTACATTCCGTGATTGTGCCGTATGACACCGACACTCGATGAGTTAGGCTTATAGGGAGCCATCGACTAGATTGTATAGTTGGACCTTGACTTGGGTTAACTCATGATATTGGGCCAAGGGATCATTTCTTGTTTATACTTGACATGGGTTGGAATACTAGTACTATTGGTGCAAAACTAAACCATGTATATGCGATGCCACACTTGATCTACCTTGTTATCTATTTATCATGCCAGTTAGTTACCATCTTTATGTTTCATCTCAGTTTCTCATATTTAGTTAACTTCATTAGTTTTTATACTAATAGTAGGTAGGACTTACCAGTCTTTATGACTGACCCTTTTTCTTTCGCCTCTTTTCTTCCGTTCCCCCCCCCCTCCAGGTTCTCAGGGAGGGAACACTAGTGCTTAGCTTGGACATTTGGCTTGCTTTCTTGATAGCTCATGTACGATTTGGACTTGAGCTTGCTATGGCTTCACCACATCTATCTTGGGGATAGTTTACTTTATGTTATTTTCAGTTTATGTTTTCTAGACTTGTGGTAGTTGGAAAATAATGACTAAGTACTTTGATGTAAGTTGACTACTTGGCTTTGAAATGGTTAACTATGGTTTTTAAATTTCTACCGCTGCTTTACTTATTTATTTACCTATGTTCTGTCTTGTGATATCGCTGTGCATGTTTACCTAGACAACACCCCTCCAAAGCTAGTGCATTCTCTTGTGAGTGACCCTGGCGGAGGTGGGGTGTTACATTTGGTATCAGAGCATGAGGTTTTACTAGACCGGACAAAAGTTTTAAAAACCCTTTTTGATTGAAAAACTATTTTCAAAACCAATTAAGTATTTTTCCAAGGAAAGTCTAGTTTATTTTAAAAGGCTATTTCCCAAAAAGCCATTAGCACTATCCTTCATTTCCTCGTTCTAAATCTATCTTTTCCTTTTTCAGCATGGCCGATCTTAACCTTCCCGAGGGAGTACCCATACCCGGATGGTTCCGAAGGTACTTGGAAGCTAGGGCCAACGATGCGGGCCCAGTAAACACTCCCACTCCTCCTCCCGTACCTGAGGTTCCTCCTCCCCCTCCTCAGCATCCACAAGCGGATTTCGCGAAGACTTGCAAGGACTTTAAGGCGATGGGTGGCAAAAAAATTGTTGGGACAGAGACTTATGTTGAGGCAAGAAACTGGTTAAGGGAAACTGAAGACCTTTTTGCTATCTTTGATGTAGAAGATCGTAGGAAAGTTCTGTTGGCAGTATGGCTACTGAAAGAGGAAGCTGCTTATTGGTGGGAAGTCACCAACGCTACTAGACCTATAGAGACTTGGGCCGACTTTAGGATGAGGTTTGGGCTTAAGTTTCTATCATCTGCTGAAGAGAATCTGCAATTGGAGAGGTTTATATCTTTGAAGCAAGGGGATATGACCGTGAGGGAGTATGTGAATAAGTTTAACCAGCTTGCTCGATTCGGTTTAAACATGGTTAACACACCTCAGAAGAAGGCTCTACACTTTGCTCGAGGATTGAATGAGCCATTGCAAGGTTTGGCCATGTCTCATATACCCATGGGGGCCACTTTTGAGAGCTTAGTGGATATGGCCTTGCTTCAAGGAGATGATAAGAATGGCAAGAAAGAAAGTTAAGCTTAATGAGACTCAAACCAAGAAGGTGGACTCCAGGTGGAGAGGCAATCAGATCAACCAGAACAACAAGAACAACAAGGGTAACAAGGCCAACAACAACATGGCAAGGGAGACAAGGAAGTGCTACTTCTGTGGGATCACTGGACACATAATCAAAGATTGTAGGAAGAAGAAGAGGAAGTTGGGAGAATGCTTTCATTGCGAAGAGTCTGGACACTACACTAAGGATTGCCCAAAGAAGCAAGGACAGGGGCAAGGACAGACTCAGCGGACATGACCTTCTGGAGGGAAGATGCATGCTCTCAACACTACTCCAGCTCCGGACCAAGGTAGTATTTCTGTAGAAAGCCTTGTTTACATTTCTGGTTTTCATGTTCGAACTTTGTTTGATTCTGGCGCATCGCATACCTTTATTTCTTCTGACATTGTTGAAAGTTTGCACCTAAGTACTAGTCTAGTTGAGGATCCCGTTAGTGTTTCAAATCCAATTGGGGGTTCCGCCCATCTATCTATGATTTGTATGGATTTGAGGATTTCTATCTTGACCGTAGAATTCACATGTAATGCTTATGTTTTAGGGTTTATGGGATACAGGTTGATTTTGGGCATGGATTGGTTGTCCAGTTATGGAGCCATTCTCGATTGTGAGCATAGGGTAGTGAGGCTTATGACTCGCCTTGGCAATACCCTAGAGATTTCTTGTAACCCTATGGATCCCGTCATGTTATGTTATCTTGAATCCCTCAACTCGTCAATTGACAATCTTCAATCTATGAGGGTGGTCCGAGAATATCCTGATGTTTTTGATGAGGTGAAGGGGTTACCCCCTAAATGTGAGATAGACTTCCGTATTTATCTTATTGATAATGCCAAGCCAGTTTCATTGCCTGTTAGGCCTATGGCCCCGCGAGAAAGAAGAGAGCTTAGCAAGCAAGTCAAGGAGTTGCTTGAGAAAAATTTCATCAGGCAAAGCATTTCTGAATGGGGTGCTCCTATGGTATTCGCTACTAAGGCGGATGGTTCGCTTCGTCTATGTGTTGGTTATCGTGAGTTAAACAAGCTGACAAAGAAGAATAGGCACCCGTTACCGAGGATTGATGATCTCTTTGACCAGCTTGTAGGTGCTTCTGTTTTCTCTCAGCTCGATCTAGCAACCGGATTCCATCAGCTTAGAGTGGCCGAGGATAGTATTGACAAGACTGCGTTTAGGACTCCAGATGGATTCTCTGAATGGCTCGTCATGCCGTTCGATTTGACTAATGCACCCGCATACTTCGTTGATTTGATGAGTAGGGTGTTTAGGGAGTTCCTTAACAAGTTTGTTGTTGTCTTCGTGGATGATATTCTGATCTTCTCTAAGGACGAGGAAGAGCATGCTATACATCTCAAGGAGGTTATGGATACGCTTAGAGCTCATCAGTTAAAAGCCAAGTTCTCCAAATGCCATTTTTGGAGGAGGGAAGTTCGGTTCCTTGGGCATATAGTTTCTAAGCAAGGCATAGCTGTGGATCCCGCTAAAGTAGTGGCGGTACAAGACTGGAAAGTTCCGAAGAATGCAACTGAAGTGAGAATCTTTCTCGGTCTGGCAGGATTTTATAGGAAGTTCATTAAGGACTTCGCAAAGATTTCAGCCCCTCTTACTAAGTTAACGAAGAAGAACTTAGTCTTTGCATGGGACTTAGAGTGTGAGCTTGCTTTTCAAAGGCTCAAGAAAGACCTCACCACAGCTCCAGTTCTAGCATTACCCGATGGAGGGAAGTTGTTTACCATGTATACCGATGCATGCAGCACGGGATTAGGCGTTGTCCTGATGCAAGAAGGGAGAGTGATATGCTTTGGGAGTAGGCAAATCAAAGTTCATGAGAAGAACTATCCCACTAATGATTTGGAGTTGGCGACGATCATCTTTGCACTCAAATCTTGGCGCCATTATCTTCTAGGTGAAAGGTTTGAGTTATATACTGATCACAAGTTGCTCAAGTGCCTCTTCTCGCAGAAAGATTTGAATCTAAGGCAGCAGAGGTGGATGGAATTCTTGGCATCATATGACTTCGATATAGCTTATACCCCTGGCAAGGGTAATGTTGTAGCGGATGCGCTAAGTAGAAGAAGGTTGACTTTGAGTCCCTTATTTGTTGAGATGAAGAGCCTAGAGTTCTTGGCAACCTTTGATTTTACACCTGCTGTTGAGTCGATGACTGGTTCGTTGGCATCCCTTGAGCTTAGAACTACACTTCTTGATCAAGTTGGGGCTTCACAGAGGGAAGACCCGCAGATAGTCGAGATCATGGACAAGTTGATTCGTGGTGAGACGTCAAGTCACCTCGCTAGATATACTATTGATGACAAGGGATGGCTAAGGCGTGATGGAAGACTATGTGTCCCACAAGTGGGAGACTTAGTAAATAAAGTTCTTGAGGAGGTGCATCACTCGAGGATGACCATACATCCCGGAGGGGATAAGATGTACCGGGATATGAAGCGCATTTTCTTTTAGGATGGGATGAAAAAGGATGTTGCAGAGTTTTCTTCTAGATGCATTATTTTCCAACAAGTAAAGGCCGAGTCGAAGAAGCCCGGTGTAATAACCCGGAAATCTGGGCCAGTTTAAAATTTTTATTTTGGCAATTTTAGCGAATTTTGAACATTGAAAATGAATTATTTTAAATAATATCGACGAGAAATTTATTTTGAATATAATTCGAACGTATACATTCGTTTGAATCGTCGTTAGAATATAAATAATTATTTATATATATAAAAGGAATTGAAAATGGCGTGGTAGTTCGATAATTCGATTTCAAAATTCAAATGAATGTACCGGGTGCAAAATAAACCGGATTTTAGTGAAACCAAAAATAATGGAATCTAATTGTGAATATATTTCCAACGAATCCGAGAAATCAAGATTTCATAGCAGGAATCAAAAGATATGTCCAGTTTAAAATACTGAATAGTCGCTATGGAATTCTAGCCCTTAAAAATAGCCATTTTGCAAACGACCTCGGATTTCGATGAAACCACTTTTGTTGGATCCGTGATGTCAAGTTATTGCTAGATTCCAATTTTCATAATTTTTCGAATCAATATGTGAGCGTGGCAAAATAAAATGCGTTTAACCAGTTTTAGTTGATTTTAATCGACTGGAAATTGGCCATTTCTCAAACGATCTCTGAATTCGACGAAACTAGTTTTGTTAGGACCGTATCGTCAATATGAAACCAGAAAATATTTTTTTGGAATTTTTCGAGTTAGTATGTGACCCCGGTAAATTGAAATGCGCGTTCAAATTCAATATATAGAGTTATATGTTGATTTTGACGAAAACTGATCGAAACAATCGAATCAGCTTACGATACATATCCCATTGTGTTCGGAATGGGGGTAATACGCTAGGGACGATAGTCGTTTGGTTCGAATCGGGGTTCGGATGAAAATTCAACTTAAAGGAGAAATAAATTAAAATAAATAATTAAATTAAATATTAATACACCCCTCCTCCCTCCTCTCTCTCTTCATTTTCGTTCAAAATCAAAAAAAAGAGAAGAAAAGGGGAAAGGGGGCGCGGTACCCCAAACCGCCGCCGCAGCGGCGCTTCTGCCACCGCCGCTTCCGAGGAGGCGCCGCCGCATCCACATCCCCGCTACCCCCTCTTCTCGATCCCCCTTCTTCTTCTTCCCCGACTTCCCCTCTCGTACACCCCACGCCCTAGCCCTCCCCGCCGCCGATCTCTCCGCCACCTCCTCCTCAGGCCGGTGTGCCTCCGATCCCTGAAGCCCTCCGCCAGCACCGCCCTCCCCCACGAACACCTCCGCCTCCTACTCCACCCGCTCGGAAATCCGCACCCCCTCCTCAGCTACAGACGCAGCACCCCTCTTTTTCGACGATTCCGTCTCCTCCCTCTTCCTAGGTGAGATTCTCTTTTTGTTAATTCAGCTTTTATATATTTTAACTATTTTAAAAATTGTTTTTTTATATAAAATATATATAGATCGATAATAAAAATATAATTTTTCATATAAATTAGCGTTGTGGGAAAAAAGAACAGATTTTAGTATGCAAGAAGACTCGGTTTTTAATTCAAGAAAGGTGAAAGCTTTATGATGTTAAAGGCGGAATTTTTAATATATAAAAGATAGGATTTTTTTTCATGTGTAAAAAGATTGGATTTTTAAATGTGAAAAGATCGAATTTTTTATTTATAAAGGTCGGATTTTTCTATATTGAATAGCAAAGTAAAAATTCAATTTTTCTATATTGAATAGCAAAGTATTGAATAGCAAAGTAAAAATTCGATTTTTATATATTGAATAGCAAAGTAAAAAATTTGATTTTTCTATATTGAATAGCAAAGTAAAAATTCGATTTTTATATATTGAATAGCAAAGTAAAAATTCGATTTTTATATATTGAATAGCAAAGTAAAAATTCTATGTTTCTATATTGAATAGCGAAGTAAAAATTCAATTTTTCTATATTGAATAGCAAAGTAAAAATTCGATTTTTCTATATTGAATAGCAAAGTAAAAATTCGATTTTTCTATATTGAATAGCGAAGTAAAAATGTGATTTTTACATATGTTGAGAATACGGGCAAAGAAAGTGACAAGAGGCAAGAACGGCGAAGATTTCTACATAAGAAGAGTCGTGGGATCGGATAGCTATCTGTGAGAACTTCTCACTTTTAATTTTAATTTTCTAGTTATAAATATATACTAGGATGCAGACGGTGTTTAGTAGCACCCGACACCCGTCGTCCACATACCATGGACAGCTTGTATGCTTGTTTGTTTGATTTTGATGTGTAGTTGATTGTGTGATGTGATGTGAAATGAAATAAAATATTTATATAGTTGAAAATATTTTATAGTTAAAAATAGAAATTTTAACGTGTATATGAAAAGAAATAAAAATAAACATATCGGACGATTTGTTTACATACACGCATTTGACTGACATTGATTGGGACGATAAATTTTACACATCGTCCAACTGCACAAATAAAATCTGTGTTTGATTGTTTGAAACTCCACACGGGTATTGGGATGATATTTGACGTACACTAATCCCGATTGTTTAGTTGTATGTCGATCGATTGATGGACAAACTGTTATGAGCGTTAAATATTTATATTCGATGCTTATACAGTGTAGAATGCACTTTGGATGATGGTTGATTATTCATCGTTGTTATTATATACATGTATTGTAGAAAATCCATATAATTAACATTATATGGTAATTGATTGGGCCTCATTCCAGTTTTGAAAAAGAAATATTTGAAAAAGAAATATTTGAAACAGAGTATTTGAAAATAGAAATATATGAAGCTGTGTTGATTAGATTGACGCCATTTTGACGTGAACGATATTTATATCGATTTTATTCATTTTTCAATGAATATTGAAGTAGAATTGAAATTCGAATTAAATTGAAATAGAATTGAAATTCGAATTAAATTGAATAGATTTGAAATCGAATAGATTTGGAATTCGAATTATATTGAAATGAATTGAAATTTAAATTATATTTAAAGTGAATTGAAATTCGAATTAAATTGAATTGATTTGAAATTCGAAATACACTGAAATGAGTTGAAATTCGAATTAAATTGAATAGAATTGAATCCGAATTGAAATCGATTTGAATGAATTTCAAACGAATTTCTATTGGAATATTCAATTTTGATTTGAAATTGAATATGAAGTTGAAACCGTTATGAAAATGAATTTAAAATGATTTATAAAGCACATTTTAAATTGAAATCGATGAAGTATATATTATATATAATATATATAATATAATGGCCTGAATAGAACGCGCCGCGCCGCGGCAGTTCGCGAATTTCGACCATTGACTTCGAACGGATATTGCGTGGGATCCAACCATCGGATTCTCCTAAAACCGGAACCGTTGGGTTCGTATCGAAAAGAGATTTCTGATGAATATTATAAATTTGAAATCTCATGGTTGGATTTGGAGTTACGTCCAAATCAAATTTGGAAAAGGTCGCTGTAAGTGCAGTTTGATGGCCATTGATGGAAATCGACTGTACAGGCCTTGATAAAATTATTAAAAATAGTAATAATTTGTGTAGAATCATAAGAAATGATTTGTGAAGAATTGGGATGAAAAATTCCATATTTGAAAAGATAAAAATAGATTTTTATCGAAAGGAACTAGTTTTGAACTTGAACAGTAATTTATTTATTTTTAAAATAAATAAAGTGAGTTTGAAATGGTTTTAAAAGTAACCAGAATTTCCAATAATGGAATTGGAATGGATTTGAATCGAAATTGTCTTTGGAATATTTCGATGTTGGATTTCGTGATTATACAGATATTGTTTGGGAAATTTGAAAGATACATTAATATCGTTATTTCCAATATGATATTTGTTGGTCGTAGAATTTGATATTGAATATAAGCCGATATATTTTCTATTCAGAGCCTCGTATTTAATATCAAATGTGATTTGGGTTTGTCGTGAATGGTGTCTTTATTAACACTGTTCTTGACCCCAGTTGAGAAAAGATTAAATCATTTTATTTAGATTTAATGAAGTGTACTAATTAAATAATATTTAATTGGAATTGAACTGGTATTGATTTTTGGGTTTATTGTGAACAGTGTTTTAAATAACACTTGTTCTTTAACCCGATAATTAATGAATGTGATTTTGGGTTTATCGTGAACCGTGTTTTAAAATGACACTGATTCTTTAACCCAGTTAAAGATTAAAACTAAGTGGAGTTTTAATGAATCTTTAATTAGATTGAAAAGATCGAGAATGGAGTATCACCGGTTCTTGTTGCTGGCCCTGTGTGGGCTGGGGTACGCATGATAGAGGGTTCTCGCTTCGCAGTTTGGTGGCGAACGGGAGACTCTTACCCCTACATGTCCCTGTAGAGGGTTGGTTAGGCAGTGGCCGGGAGACTCGAGAGGGTCGCCGTAAAACAAGGGACTAGGGGACCACTTGGAAGCCACGGTGGGTTTTACCTGCTGCTTTGGGGGATGAAGGGATGGTTGCAAAGCCTACCGGATTTCGTCGGGCTACTTCATTTAGTTTTAATCTTTAATTAGATTGAAAAGATCGAGAATGGAGTATCACCAGTTTTGCTCCAGGCGATAGGTAAATCTTTAATTAGATTTGAACGTGAAATGGTAACTGAATTTACCGATAACACTGTGGTGTTACATATGAAGTATTACCAGTTTTACTTCAAGGGATGAATAGGTTGGGATTGGGAAATAAAATAAATGATTACTTTGGTGTGGTTCGCTAATCCCGACTAGTTTGAATTGATATTCAAAGGAGATTAAAGAATAAATTTAAAGAATTTATCTATGATAAAATTAATGGGAACCTTTCCCAAAATATATGAATATTTGAATAAAAGAATATTCTGAATTGGAATGAGGCGTATGTTGTGTTTGTGTAACACTTATTTAAAATATATGCGAGTTATTCGGGAAGACCGGGTTTATCCCATTCTGAATAACTAATTCGACGTGGTATCGAAGATGAAGACGATGGTTGAAGGCCGGAAGTCTTCATGTCGTTTGGGTGATTACTGATGATCTTGATTGTGCTGTACACCCAAGAAGATGGAAATAGTTGGTGATCGTCCAGACGCACTTGGAGATCGATGGATATGCGGGGTACTAGGTGCCTCCGGTTTCGTTCAAACCCAGAACGAACTTGTAAATGGACTGTGTGTCTGACATTGGATTTTAGTCTGTGTGATTGATTTCTATTAAATATATATCTGTTTGGCGGCGGAGAATTTATTCTCTTGCTTAACGCCCTTCTCTGAGACGTACGAGCCCAGGGATTATATACTGATGGATATCAAACGCATAGAGTGAATTGCCTGTGTGGCATGAAAAGATGCAAATGATCAAGGCTTCTGCTGAAAAGCAAAGTCTTGTGGTTGATGATCAAAGCACCGCCTGTGTGGCATAGCTTTGTGTAACGTGAATTCGCGAGCCTCACACCCCGGTCGTGAACCAGAAACGGGAGAGGACCTCAGGGAGGGCATGCGTTTCCATCTAGCTAGGGTGGTGTCAGTGACCTACCAGCCCTGACATTTATATACTTTTCACCTGTGTGGTTGTTGCTGTTGTGAGGCGCCTCGGTTAGATCGGACGATCTGGGTTCGATGGAGCCATTCGTTGGCTCATTTACGCCCCAAAGGGCGGGGGAACGCAGTGTTCAGGCATTTTAATCCACATCGGTGGACCGGCCCTGACGATCCAAGGGTCACTCGAGCTCTGATCCTGAGACATGGGCTAGATTGTCTCGAATTGATTGAGGACTATCTTTTGCCTCGGTTCATAGATGGAAATCCAATTTCCAAAATATGTGATATTTGTGGTTTTATTTGTAGAACCTAGTATGGCGACATAGTGGGATGGGGCGCTTATGTCTTCTATGATTGATACTTATGATTTGAAGATTGTTTTATACACTATGCACTTATGATAGTATCAAATGATTTGTTTTAAACGTATCAAGCATTCTTGGCTATTATAAGGTAAAAACCCTATCCTCCGGCTTGCGTTGCATTGTGTGATGGGAACTGGGTCTTATAATAGCTTCATTTTTCTTTATTTAGCATTGTGTTGCTTGTTTTATGCACTGGTATTCCTGGGAGGAAACTCGTTCCGTGTTATACGGCGTGGTCCCTTGATTTACCTAACTTTAAATTAAAGATTTACAACTGTTTTAGTTCTCACACCACTCCCATGACTGACCTAGAGTTTATTGTTTTAACCTAAACTCTGGGTGCCCTTATTTTGACATGGGCAGCTAGTAGTTTTGGTTTTGCAGATTTATATTCACAGGATCTTGGTTTATAGCTGGAATGATATCCGGAAAGCTTTGTATCCGTATATCTCTTCTAGTTGTGTATTGTATTATTTTCCGCTGCTATGTATTTAAATGTAATTTAAATCTCTGATATTTCTATGTAGTATTCATTTATACTCTGTATATTCTTGTAATCTGATGGTATTGTTGTAATATACAATGAAATGTTCTTCCGTCTGCATTCTATTTTGTCGTGTTCTCAAAACAATTCGTTCTTTCTCTTCTCTTTGGAGACCGGGGAAGTTCGGGTCGCTTCATTTGGTATCAGAGCATTGGTTTACAAAGCTCAGAGAACAAGGCACATTAAAACCATACGAAAGAATTCATCAGATATTGGATTACTAATATCCAATGAGAATGACTCGTTAGAGATGGGATCAGTAGTATCCTAGAACGAGTGTGAAGAGTATATTTTTAAAGATGAAACGAATTTTGCTTTGAAAATTTAAAATCAATTATTCGTATTTGATTATTTATTTCATATTGATTAGGACAATCCAATATATAAAGATTTTGCGTATGCGCCTAGCTAGCGTCTATTCAAAGTTTTAATATACTGGATAGATATAGAATCACACTCTAGTCGCCCGGAGATGATTCTGATGATTGTAGCTACATCATCAGAATTAGTGTTCGAGTGTCGAAGGTGTGATATTTATATATTTCCTATTGACTGGTGTGAGAACCAAAATTAGATAGGCCCTATTGTTGTGATTTGGCATCAAAAATGTGATTTTTGACTATATAACATAATTATGTGTTTGAAATGCTAATCAACTAATTGATTGATGGTGGTATTGTTTGATTATTGTTGGATTAATTAAAATTTGAACCAATTAGTCAAATTGTACCAAAAAGTGAGTTGTATTGAAAATTTGTCGCATTTGCTTGCATATACTTGTACTTACATTGAACAGGTCATAGCAAAGAGGCTAGAGCAGAAGAATAAAAATTGTTTGCCCGACAAATAGGTACATATTTATCATAATCTACTATTTTGTTTGGGTGATGATGATTTTATGAGCAGATTGGATTTTTCTTTTTGAGATCAGAAGGCCTATATGGTAATTTCGGGATTTTCCCGTGCCCCCGGTGCAGGGGAGGTTATGGCGAAATTTTTCGAAAATTTAGGGTGTTAGCCAAATTTTTGAAAAATTTGAAAGTTCTTAGAAACTGAAAAGTTGAAGAACTTAAGCCGTAGTCAAAATAATGGAAGTTGAGTTGAATTGTTAAACAACTTTCGGCTTCGTTCCTTTTCGGGGACGAAAAGTTTTAAGTGGGGGAGATTGTAATAACCCGGAAATCTGGGCCAGTTTAAAATTTTTATTTTGGCAATTTTAGCGAATTTTGAACATTGAAAATGAATTATTTTAAATACTATCGACGAGAAATTTATTTTGAATATAATTCGAACGTATATATTCGTTAGAATCGTCGTTAGAATATAAATAATTATTTATATATATAAAAGGAATTGAAAATGGCGCGATAGTTCGATAATTCGATTTCAAAATTCAAATGAATGTACCGGGTGCAAAATAAACCGAATTTTAGTGAAACCAAAAACAATGGAATCTAATTGTGAATATCTTTTCAACGAATCCGAGAAATCAAGATTTCATAGCGGGAATCAAAAGATATGTCCGGTTGAAAATACTGAATAGTTGCTATGGAATTCTGGCCCTTAAAAATAGCCATTTGCAAACGACCTCGGATTTCGACGAAACCACTTTTGTTGGATCTGTGACGTCAAGTTATTGCTAGATTCGAATTTTCATAATTTTTTGAATCAATATGTGAGCGTGGCAAAAGAAAACGCGTTAGACCAATTTCAGTTGATTTTAATCGACTGGAAATTGGCCATTTCTCAAACGATCTCAGAATTCGACGAAACTAGTTTTGGTAGGACCGTATCGTCAATATGAAGCCAGAAAATATTTTTCTGGAATTTTTCGAGTTAGTATGTGACCCCGGTAAATTGAAATGCGCGTTCAAACTCAATATATAGAGTTACATGTTGATTTTGACGGAAACTGATCGAAACAATCGAATCAGCTTACGATACATATCCCATTGTGTTTGGAATGGGGGTAATACGCTAGGGACGAAAGTCGTTGGGTTCGAATCGGGGTTCGGATGAAAAGTCAACTTAAAGGAGAAATAAATTAAAATAAACTAAAATAAATAATTAAATTAAATATTAATACACCCCTCCTCCCTCCTCTCTCTCTTCATTTTCGTTCAAAATCAAAAATAAAAAAAAGAAAAGGGGAAAGGGGGCGCGGTACCCCAAACCACCGCCGCAGCGGCGCTGCTACCACCGCCGCTTCCGAGGAGGCGCCGCCCCATCCACATCCCCGCTGCCCCCTCTTCTCGATCCCCCTTCTTCTTCTTCCCCGACTTCCTCCTCTCGTACACCCCACGCCCTAGCCCTCCCCGCCGTCGATTTCTCCGCCACCTCCTCCTCAGGCTGGTGTGCCTCCGATCCCTGAAGCCCTCCGCCAGCACCGCCCTCCCCCACGAAGACCGCCGCCTCCTACTCCACCCGCTCGGAAATCCGCACCCCCTCCTCAGCTACAGACGCAACACCCTCCCCCTTTTCGACGATTCCATCTCCTCCCTCTTCCTAGGTGAGATTCTCTTTTTGTTAATTCAGCTTTTATATATTTTAACTGTTTTAAAAATTGTTTTTTTTATATAAAATATATATAGATCGATATTAAAAATATAATTTTTCATATAAATTAGCATTGTGGAAAAAAAAGAATAGATTTTAGTATGTAAGAAGACTCAGTTTTTAATTTAAGAAAGGTGAAATATTTATGATGTTAAAGGCAGAATTTTTAATATATAAAAGATAGGATTTTTTCGTTTGTAAAAAGAAAGGATTTTTAAATGTGAAAAGATCGAATTTTTTATTTATAAAGGTCGGATTTTTCTATATTGAATAGCAAAGTAAAATTCGATTTTTCTATATTGAATAGCAAAGTAAAAATTCGATTTTTATATATTGAAGAGCAAAGTAAAAATTCGATTTTTCTATATTGAATAGCAAAGTAAAAATTCGATTTTTATATATTGAATAGCAAAGTAAAAAGTTGATTTTTATATATTGAATAGCAAAGTAAAAATTCGATTTTTCTATATTGAATAGAGAAGTAAAAATTCAATTTTTCTATATTGAATTGCAAAGTAAAAATTCGATTTTTCTATATTGAATAGCGAAGTAAAAATGTGATTTTTACATATGTAGAGAATACGGGCAAAGAAAGTGACAAGAGGCAAGAACGGTGAAGATTTCTATATAAGAAGAGTCGTGGGATCGGATAGCTATCTGTGAGAACTTCTCACTTTTAATTTTATTTTTCTAGTTATAAATATATACTAGGATGCAGACGGTGTTTAGTAGCACCCGACACCCGTCGTCCACAGACCATGGATGGCTTGTATGCTTGTTTGTTTGATTTTGATGTGTAGTTGATTGTGTGATGTGATGTGAAATGAAATAAAATATTTATATAGTTGAAAATATTTTATAGTTAAAAATAGAAATTTTAACGTGTGTATGAAAAGAAATAAAAATAAACAAATTGGACGATTTGTATATATACACACATTTGATTGACATTGATTGGGACGATAAATTTTACACATCGCCCAACTGCACAAATAAAATCTGTATTTTATTGTTTGAAACCCCACACGGGTATTGGGATGATATTTGACGTACACTAATCCCGATTGTTTAGTTGTATGTCGATCGATTGATGGACAAACTGTTATGAGCGTTAAATATTTATATTCGATGCTTATACAATGTAGAATGCACTTTGGATGGTGGTTGATTATTCATCGTTGTTATTGTATACATATGTTGTAGAAAATCCATATAATTAACATTATATGGTAATTGATTGGGCCTCATTCCAGTTTTGAAAAAGAAATATTTGAAACAGAATATTTGAAAATAGAAATATATGAAGCTGTGTTGATTAGATTGACGCCATTTTGACGTGAACGATATTTATATCGATTTTATTCATTTTTCAATGAATATTGAAGTAGAATTGAAATTCGAATTAAATTGAAATAGAATTGAAATTCGAATTAAACTGAATAGATTTGAAATCGAATAGATTTGAAATTCGAATTATATTGAAATGAATTGAAATTCGAATTATATTTAAAGTGAATTGAAATTCGAATTAAACTGAATTGATTTGAAATTCGAAATACACTGAAATGATTTGAAATTCGAATAGAATTGAAATTCGAATTAAATTGAATAGAATTGAATCCGAATTGAAATCGATTTGAAATGAATTTCAAACGAATTTATATTGGAATATTAAATTTTGATTTGAAATTGAATATGAAGTTGAAACCGTTTTGAAAATGAATTTAAAACGATTTATAAAGCACGTTTTAAATTGAAATCGACGAAGTATATATTATATTATGTATATATAATATAATGGCCTGAATAGAACGCGCCGCGCCACGGCAGTTCGCGAATTTCGACCATTGACTTCGAACGGATATTGCGGGAGATCCGACCATCGGATTCTCCTAAAACCGGAACCATTGGGTTCGTATCGAAAAGAGCTTTCTGATGAATATTCGAAATTTGAAATCTAAGGGTTGGATTTGGAGTTACGTCCGAATCAAATTTGGAAAAGGTCGCTGTAAGTGCAGTTCGATGGCCATTGATGGAAATCGACTGTACAGGCCTTGATAAAATTATTAAAAATAGTAATAATTTGTGTAGAATCATAAGAAATGATTTGTGAAGAATTGGGATGAAAAATTCCATATTTGAAAAGATAAAAATAGATTTTTTCCGAAAGGAACTAGTTTTGAACTTGAACAATAATTTATTTATTTTTAAAATAAATAAAGTGAGTTTGAAATGGTTTTATAAGTAACCAGAATTTCTAATAATTGAATTGGAATGGATTTGAATCGAAATTGTCTTTGGAATATTTCGATGTTGGATTTCGTGATTTTATAGGTATTGTTTGGGAATTTTGAAAAATACATTAATATCGTTATTTCCAATATGATATTTGTTGGTCGTAGAATTTGATATTGAATATAAGCCGATATATTTTCTATTCAGAGCCGCGTATTTAATATCAAATGTGATTTGGGTTTGTCGTGAATGGTATCTTTATTAACACTGTTCTTGAACCCAGTTGAGAAAAGATTAAATCTTTTTATTTAGATTTAATGAAGTGTACCAATTAAATAATATTTAATTGGAATTGAACTGGTATTGATTTTTGGGTTTATTGTGAATAGTGTTTTAAATAACACTTGTTCTTTAACCCGATAATTAATGAATGTGATTTTGGGTTTATCGTGAACCGTGTTTTAAAATGACACTGATTCTTTAACCCAGTTAAAGATTAAAACTAAGTGGAGTTTTAATGAATCTTTAATTAGATTGAAAAGATCGAGAATGGAGTATCACCAGTTTTGCTCCAGGCGATAGTTAAATCTTTAATTAGATTTGAACGTGAAATGGTAATTGAATTTACCGATAACACTGTGGTTTTAGATATGAAGTATTACCAGTTTTACTTCATGGGATGAATAGGTTGGGATTGGGAAATAAAATAAATGATTACTTCGGTGTGGTTCGCTAATCCTGACTAGTTTGGTTCGCTAATCCCGAATAGTTTTAATTGATATTTAAAGGAGATTAAAGAATAAATTTAAAGAATTTATCTTTGATAAAATTAATGGGAACCTTTCCCAAAATATATGAATATTTGAATAAAAGAATATTCTGAATTGGAATGAGGCGTATGTTGTGTTTGTATAACACTTATTTAAAATATACGCGAGTTATTCGGGAAGACCGGGTTTATCCCATTCTGAATAACTAATTCGACGTGGTATCGAAGATGAAGACGATGGTTGAAGACCGGAAGTCTTCATGTCGTTTGGGTGATTACTGATGATCTTGATTGGGCTGTACACCCAAGAAGATGGAAACAGTTGGTGATCGTCCAGACGCACTTGGAGATCGATGGATATGCGGGGTACTAGGTGCCTCCGGTTTCGTTCAGACCCAGAACGGACTTGTAAATGGACTGTGTGTCTGACATTGGATTTTAGTCTCTGTGATTGATTTATATTAAATATATATCTGCTTGGCAGCGGAGAATTTATTCTCTTGCTTAACGCCCTTCTATGAGACGTATGAGCTCAGGGGTTATATACTGATGGATATCAAACGCATAGAGTGAATTTCCTATGTGGCATGCTAAGATGCAAATGATAAAGGCTTCTGTTGAAAAGCAAAGTCTTGTGGTTGATGATCGAAGCACCGCCTGTGTGGCATAGCTTTGTGTAACGTGAATTCGCGAGCCTCACACCCCGGTCGTGAACCAAAAACAGGAGAGGACCTCAGGGAGGGCATGCGTTTCCATCTAGCTAGGGCGGTGTCAGTGACCTACCAGCCCTGACATTTATATACTTTTCACCTGTGTGGTTGTTGCTGTTGCTAGGCGCCTCAGTTAGATCGGACGATCCGGGTCCGATGGAGCCATTTGTTGGCTCATTTACGCCCCAAAGGGCGGGGAAACGCAGTGTTCAGGCATTTTAATCCACATCGGTGGACCGGCCCTGACGATCCAAGGGTCACTCGAGCTCTGATCCTGAGACATGGGCTAGATTGTCTCGAATCGGTTGAGGACTATCTTTTGCCTCAGTTCATAGATGAAAATCCAATTTCCAAATACGTGACATTTGCGGTTTTATTTGTAGAACCTAGTATGGCGACATAGTGGGATGGGGCGCTTATGCCGTCTATGATTGATACTTATGATTTGAAGATTGTTTAATACACTATGCACTTATGATAGTATCAAATGATTTGTTTTAAACGTATCAAGCATTCTTGGCTATTATAAGGTAAAAACCATATCCTCCGGCTTGCGTTGCATTGTGTGATGGGAACCGGGTCTTATAATAGCTTCATTTTTCTTTATTTAGCATTGCGCTGCTTGTTTTATGCACTGGTATTCCTGGGAGGAAACTCGTTCTGTGTTATACAGCGTGGTCCCATGATTTACCTAACTTTAAAATAAAGATTTACAACTGTTTTAGTTCTCACACCAGTCCCATGACTGACCTGGAGTTTATTGTTTTAACCTAAACTTTGGGTGCCTTTATTTTGACATGGGCAGCTAGTAGTTTTGGTTTTGCAGATTTATATTCACAGGATCCTGGTTTACAGCTGGAATGATATCCGGAAAGCTTTGTATCCGTATATCTCTTCTAGTTGTGTATTATATTATTTTCCGCTGCTATGTATTTAAATGTAATTTAAATCTCTGATATTTCTGTGCAGTATTCATTTATACTCTGTATATTCTTGTAATCTGATGGTATTGTTGTAATATACAATGAAATGTTCTTCCGTCTATGTTCTATTTTGTCGTGTTCTCAAAACAATTCGTTCTTTCTCTTCTCTTCAGAGACCGGGGAAGTTCGGGTCACTTCACCCGGTGGGTTACTGCATCCATTGGAGGTCCCGCAATGAAAGTGGGAAAGTATCTCTATGGATTTTGTCGATGGATTGCCGAGATCAAGGAAGGGGAATACTAGCATATGGGTCATAGTGGATAGACTTACGAAGAGCACTCATTTCATTCCAGTAAAGAGCAAGAGGACCGCATCATGGCTAGCATCTGTTTATCTTCGGGAGATAGTGCAATTGCATGGAGTTCCTTCTAGCATAGTGAGCGATCGTTACCCATTCTTCACTAGCCAATTTTCGAGTAGTTTGCAAGAAGCGATGGGAATGCGATTGAATCTAAGTATAGCATATCACCCACAGACTGATGGTCAGACCGAAAGGGTGAATAGGGTACCAGAAGATTTGTTGAGGCTATTCATTCTTGACTTTGGTGGCACTTGGGAAGACCACCTTCCTCTCGTAGAGTTTGCTTATAATAACAGTTACCAAGCAAGCATAGGGATGGCACCATTCGAAGCTTTGTATGGGAGGTCGTGCAAGTCACCAACATGTTGGTGGGAGACGACGGATAAGCTTATACTTGGGCCCGACATGATAGGGGACACATCCGAGAAGGTTGAGTTGATTCGAAGGTGGATGAAAACGGCCCAAGACAGACATAAATCCTATGCAGACAAGCAAAGGACAGACTTAGTGTTTGAAGTTGGAGATATGGTCTTTGTGAAGGTTTCTCCCTTGCGAAATGTGGTTCGTTTTGGAGCAGTTGGAAAGCTAGCCCCAAGGTTCGTAGGACCCTTCCCTATCATCGAGAAGATTGGGTAAATGGCTTATAGGGTGGAATCGCCCGAGAAGCTGGTTGGAGTGCACAATGTCTTTCATGTCTCGCATCTCCGAAAATGCCTACATGAATCAGCCAAAGTAGTTGAGCCTAGCATTCTTGAAGACGTGGAGGTAGAGAAAGAGGCAACCTGAGGCGAGCTCCGATTCGTATCTTGGGAACGGAAATCAAGAAGCTGAGGAATCGAGATGTCAAGTTAGTAAAGGTTCAGTGGAGTGAAGCCGATGAAGATGCAACTTGGGAAACCGAGGAGAAGATGCGTGGGCTTTATCCATTTCTTTTTGAGGGTACATTCTCAATCTCTTTTCCTAGTTAGCATATCTTTCTTTTGCTATCCATGATTATCTTGTTATTTCGTTAATCTTGTCATGAGAACCTTAGGTAGAAACCCTTTGGATGAAACATGTATTTGAAACATGTTATGCTTGATGGTTGCAAATGGTTGCAAGTGTTTGCAAGTGGTTACTCGTAGATGCATGATACACGTTAGGCACTAAGATCGGCTCACACACTTTCATATTGCATATGCATGAGTGTTTATGCTTATTCATGGATGAAACTTGTTATGCTATCATGTGGATGTTGCATATGAATGAATGTTATGTGCACTCATGTAGATATTATAAATTATGTTAGGAATTTGCATACATTTGGACTCATTTCACTAGCATATTCTGCATTAAGGAGGTTTACTGAGTCAGTAACCGCCTGATTTTTGCATTAGATAGGTGCATATACACACACTTTTGCATATGTTCATACAGCATTAGAAATCTTTTAAGGACAATGATTACTAGTGGATGATGTTTTGAGTAGATGGATGATGGATGGTAGGATACGTTCTTCCTAATTTGGAGATTTCGGGGACGAAATCCTTTAAGGTGGGGAGAATATAACAACCCGAATTTTAATAACATGTTAAAACGAGAAATCAGGGCAGAATAAAATCAAAAGTTAAGAATCAATGGGAACGGGTTACGCCATTGCGTTCGTCTCGAAATTCTGCTTGAAAACGAGTCCGAAATTTCGTAAATCGGAGTCCGTATGACCAAGATATAGCCCATAGAAGATTTCAGAAAATTCAAAATTCAGCCTGAAATTTAAAATCAGCTCCAAACATATTAGGCGGGAAAATTTCCCGCCCAACCCCAGGTCGACTGGGGAGTCGACCTGCCCCAGCCCAGGTCGACTGCCCAGTCGACTTGGGTGTCGACCTGGGGGTCGACTTCCCTGGTCGGACCCTGTTGGTCTGGTGCACCAGCTTGCTCCTTTGGTCTGTTTACTTGGCCTGTGATGGGATTTGATGGTTCAGATCTAAACTAGGGTTAATCCTATGGCCTAAACTTGTCTCTACACCTGTAAAAACACCCTAAGACCTAGCCTAAACCACCACAAATCATCTTAACAACTAAATGCTGCCAAAATGCTCCTAATCATGGTCTCCATCTTCATCAAAGAGAGCTTGAGGGTTCTAAACTAGATCAAAGGCAAAAGGAGCAATCTTTCTCCATCAAATCAAAGGAGATACTTATTTTTCAAGGCTTCTAGTGTTGCTACATCATTCCTAGAGCTTCTACAACATCTCTATCTTGTTCTACTTTGTTCTAGTTCTCATAGCCACGATTTGTAAGCCCCACTCTACTCTTAGATTTAAACTATGAAGTTAATATGAACATGTAGCAAGTTGAAATGGGATTTTTGGTGTAATACTTGTCTTGGGGCTATATTTGTATGCATAGATCCATTTATGACTCTTTTGATCTATGATTGTGGAACTATCATGAACCTAGTACCGTTCATCTTGATTTTTGGGTGGAAAGCTATGAGCTTTATTTGGGGATTATGCATAATGCAACATAGAACCCCTCATAACCTTGATGTTAACTTGCCTATGATGTTGAACTACATGCTACCCACAAGTTTATCACTCTATGTCAACTATTATCATGTTATCACCTTTTCCTATGATGTTGAACTACATGCTACCCACAAGTTTATTTGCTAAGTTTGATGTCATACATGTTTTGAGGCCAAAAATCCTATATGCTAGTTGTGATGAACACCTTTGCCTCAAATATCATCATGTTTAACTTATGACCAACTTTACCACCTTATGCCCATCTTGGTCATATTTTTATGTTCCTTGATTCACTTGTGTTGATGCGAATTTATGTGCGAATGGGAATACGTTATGGGTAGTTAGGCAAACTTGAAATGACATGAAAAACATGACTTGAAATGTGACATGAAACTTGATTATGCTTGAAAACGTGAATGTGGTCATGACATGTAGAAAATCATAAAGTGGCCAACTTGTGGGTATATTAACAAAAAGATTATATTTTTATATTAACAAAAAGATTAGATTTTTATATACATGTAGCGAGGATAAAAGTATGATCTTTATAGAAAAGAAATCGTTTTAAAAATATGATCTTTATAGAAAAGAAATCGTTTTAAAAATATGATCTTTATAGAAAAGAAATTGTTTTATAAATATAAAAATCACTGTTTTGAAATATATATAGCTTGGGTTTTAAAAATATAATCACCGTGTTAAAAATATAATTTTTATATATAGTAGCATAGTTAAAAATATGATTTCTAACGTATACCGCATGAAACAGATCTCGTTGGAAACACGATGAAGATTTTTCTACATATGAAGAGTTGCGATGTTTGGTTAAGCATATGGTGAGAACTCCTCACTTTTAATTGTTTTCTAGTTGAAATATATACTAGGATACAGACGTTGCTTAGCAGCACCCGACACTCGTCGTCCTCAAACCATGGATGACTTGTTTGTTTGGTTGATGTGTTGTGAAATTTTATTGTGTGAAGTGGAATGGAATCGAATATTTTATAGTTAAAAATATAATTTTTAACGTGTATATAAAATAAATATTTATAAACAAATCGGAGGATTTGTTTATATACAATGATTTGATTGATATTGATTGGGACGATAAATTTTACACATCGCCCAACTACACAAATAAAATTTGTGTTTGTTGATTTAAAACCCCACACGGGTATTGGGATGATATTTGACATACACTAATCCCGATTGTTTAGTTGTATGTCAATCGATGGGTTGACAGACTGTGTAAGCGTTAATTATTTATATTTAATGCTTATGCAGTTGTGTGGTGCACTCTGGATGATGGTTAATTATTTATCGTTGCTATTATATACATGTGTTGTATGGAATCCATATAATTAACATTATATGGTAATTGATTGGGCCTTATTCTAATTTGGAAAATAAAGAATAGAATGAAAATTCATGTGTAGAATAGAATGAAAATTCATGTGTTGAATAGAATGAAAATTCATGTGTTTTTGAATAGAATGAAAATTCATGTGTTGAAAAGAATAAAAATTCATGTGTTGAATAATATAAATTCATGTGTTGAATAGAATAAATATTCATGTGTTGAATAAAATAAATATTCGTGTGTTGAATAGAAGGAAACATTCATGTGTTGAATAAAACCCGTGTTGATTA
>JASFAX010002557.1:0-45494 GCA_030737875.1 Allium sativum
TTAATATATATGTTGTTATTTCCCTGTTATTGACTAAATGTGAATATACATGTTTATGCCATGTTGATGAAGTTAGGGAAATAAACTTGTAAACCTTATTTTTATGTTAGGATTGACATTTCAACGTTTAGGGGATTTCTTACATGCACTTGATTTACATTTTATTTATTACTATTTATAACGTAATAAACGTATTATAAATATATATTAAATTCGTAATGAGTGCGCACTAAATACGTTAAATAGGAAAATATATTTACAAATGTGCCCATAGGAAATTTGTATGTGTGCGAGTATTAATGGCTTTTGTTAGTATTAATGACTCATAGACATGTGGTTAATCCCAAATTGTAGTAGAAATCTGCCCAGAACCGACCGACACATTACGCATTTACAAGTTAGTCGGGTTAATGTGAGGGGTCTGAGTGCCATGGGTCATTACAAATTTTGCATAAAGACACAAGGTTAGCCCATCTTGTTGTAGAATCCTACCTAGAACCACCTGGCAAATCCAATATCTACAAGTGATTGGTTTAATGTGAGGTGTCTTGTGTGTGTATTTATGTGGAGTAGGCCTGCCACGAGAAGTTATTAAGTGGCCGACCAACCTTGTTTGGGTATTAAGTGGTTAGGACATTAGGCCTTTTCTAAAGTTTATTCTTTAGAAGGGCTGAAGTCATTGGACCTGCCCTTATTAGGTCTTAAATGGTCACTAGGTACGCCTTTCTCTTATAAACTTAGGAGGTATTAAATGGTCCTTAGTAAAACGATAGATGTGTGAGTATGGTAGTTCTCTAAAAGTTGTCTGCTTCCTATTTAAGATCTATGTGAGGGTGTATTTAGGGATGGCAGTACGAAAATACTAAAAACTTCATATCTAAGGGAAGTATTAAGTGACTAGAAGTTAACCCTTGACAACTAAATACTAACGTATGGGTCTGCCAAGAGAGTCATAAGTGGCAATAAGTGCCTACCTAAACCCGATACTAAATAGTGAATACGATTTTAAGACGAGACCTTAAGGGACTTTAGATATATTAATAGTGTGTTGGATTTTCTTAGACATAAATTTGATGAATTTATACTGCCAAATATTGGAAAGGTACATTTCTTAACCTTATGTTATTTTCATTCAGTGGAACTATTATTCTGACCACCCTCCTCGTAACAATTAAAAGGTTAGTAGGTGGGAGCGCTTGAGTGATGGAGTCATGGATGACGAGCACAACTAGACAGAAAATAGGTCATAAATTATCGGCGTCCCAAACATCGACAGCTCCAAGAAAGGTGTGCACAAAAATCTTAGGGTCAATCATCTCAATAACATCTAAATCCGCTCTGATTACAGAAATTTGCAAAATCTTAGATAAATCCTAATCGATAAATTCGATCGCGTTTCCCTTCTCCTCTGACCAAATCAAGTTGATGCCCTCATCATAATTGATTGCCATCTAGGCATCCAAAGGACGAATACAGCTGGGTAGCACTCTAGCTCAAAAGTCTCATAGCACAGGATCTATGATAGGCATATGGCTAGGAAGGGCTCCTTAAGATGGAAAGAAGAGAAATCAGCGAATTTAACTGAACGCCCTTGGTGGAACTCGTAGTTTCCAAGTAGGCGGAAATAATCCTCTGATTGCGGTCCAACCACACAGCCTCTTGAGGCATGAGACCGAGATGACGCACAAGGATGTTGGAGGCTAGAGGTGGTGCCATGGAAAATCAGAAAAATCTAGGAGGAAAAGTGCAGACTTGGCGTGTTGGAGGCGCTAGATCTATAGATCAAGAGTTTTGGAGGTAATAGTGGTGAAATAGAGCTTGGAGGCTTAAGTTTGGAGTTTGGGAAATGGTGGAAATTAGGTTCGGCAGCTGTAAAATGGAAAGGAGCAAAGCAAATGAAGGTCTCTGGTTTCAAGGAGCAATTTAAATCGCTTCACAAGTGTGGGTTACCCCCGATTGGGGAGGGCGTTCGATCGCCCGGCCAGCCGCTACCAATCGACCGCCTACCCCAAAATGGGCGCATTCTGAATGTGTACCTGAACGATTCGGTTCAAATAGAGAAATTAAATAAAAATTGTATTGCCTTCCCAACTTTCTGATTATCTCATGGTGACATTCACTTCCAACGAGTCAGGAAATATTTTCCCCAACTCCGCTCATTCGCCTTGGAACACTTGCGACCATCTAACGAACAAACGAACATATTTCTATAACAACCGGAATTTCAATTGTATTTTTATTCAATTTTTAAATTAAAATTTGATTTTTATTTTATTTTTTTCGTTTAAAATTTAATTTGTTTGGATTTTATAAGATAACTATTTTGATTCTTATATCACTACTACAAAACAGGCCATTTGCGACGGTTATTTAGCATGATTTGCGACGGTTTAGCAACCGTAGCAAATACAGATGTCGCAAATAGCAAGAAATCTTTTGCGACGGATTTTAAACCGTCGCAAAAGGGTGTTATTTGCGACTGGTTTTACTTAAAATCGTCGCAAGAAGATGTTTTTTTGCGATTGATTTTTACTAAAACCCGTAGCAAATGAATATCTTTTTGGTTTCGAATTTTTCTAGTATGCTACGGACTTTTGAAAACCGCCGCAAAAATTTCTTATTTTGCGATTGATTTTAATAAAAATAACTGTCGCAAATGAACTTTATTTTGGTTTTAATTTTCCTGATGTGCTACGGTTTAATGACAACCGTCGCAAAAATGTCTTGTTATGCGACTGTGTTTATTAAAAACCGTCGCAAATGATCTATGTTTTGGTTTATTACGCTACGGCTGTTAATATTAACCATCGTAAATTTACACAATCCTGCACCCACCAAAAATTGCTTATATCATCAAATTTACGTCCATATGTATTTAGTGTCTCACATAACTCTGTACAAATTATAAATGAATGGACATCAAACATACTTCCAACAACCAACATTTAACATAAATCAAAATAATATCGTTGGTAACATTTATTTTAACATAAATTCACGTCATATAATTTTTCGTTAACTTCATAATACCTGAGATTGCATTATCTAACATTTACAAGACAACACAAGTCCACGTATTCATAGTAATCTCCTTAGCAACCGGTGAGTAATCAACAACAATCCAAAATTAGTAGATATCATATCCAAATCCAGAAACTTTGCCACTTTCAAGAGATCAAAGTTGTTGCACACCACTTAATCATCATAAAACTGCATAAACACAATGACTTAGAATGATAAGACTACAATAGGGTGGAACATAAAAGATTCAATAAAAAGGAAAGCAAAAGGCTTTATTAACTGTATTATTTCAGATAAACTCATTAAAGCTGATTTCTTAGGTATTTACAATATTATTTCAGTTTACTGAGCCATAGGCTCAGTTTACTAAGCCTCGTGATCTTAACTTGTTCTATAAATAATTCTTGGGAACTGAAAAATGAACATGATCAGAAATAACATTTACTGGAATGGTATAACGATGAATGAATGCCATCATTGCTAATTGCATTTGCATGCTATACTTCAGTGAATGAAAATTACGGTATTACATAATACCAATAGGAGACGTTCTATACTTCTATGTAAAAGATAGTTCTGGATGAGGTGATTTATATTTAGAAATATAACTGTATATCAAACAGGCTAAAGGCTTAAAAATAAACTCACAGCTAGAAGCGTTTGGACATAACACTCATAAGGCATACAGTTCGGTTCTTTCCATCCTTCCGCAGGCTGCACATATAAAAATAATTCCTCAAGTGGAACTAAAGTGAACCGAATACTTACACCAGCAAACTTCCACTCGATTGTTTTTGCCTGTATAGCTGATTATTTGAAGTTTGACAGCATGTAAATGAAAAAAGAACTTACTGCGGGGCGGTCTCGCCAAAATTCTGGTAATGACTTCACTTCCTATGCGAATTTAAAAAAGAACATATATTCGAAAACTTAATTATCTTTAACCATATGCTCAGGTCACTCCAAAAAAAGAACTAGTTCGGAGCATTCTCTACTGATGTGACATAAACCAGCAACAAAATCGAGGTTGTTTTGAAATATGCTTATGAGATGGGAAGATTGTGTTTTTTTAACTTAAAAGGGAACTTTACAAAAGTTCCTTTTATGTATACATATTGAAGTTCCAGTGCAACATAAATATTATTGATGTGTTCTTGTCAAAGTGAAATGTATTCATGTTTTGAATTGTATTCTGTTACCACATTATGAATACTTAATATGTGGTATGTACAGAGTTACCTGACATTGCTTTTTACGTGCTTACAAAACAGAAGTCATGTGCCATTGCAGGGAACATGCTCCTTCAATCATCTTTATGGATGAAATCGACAGCATTGGATCTGCTAGAATGGAATCTGGTTCAGGTAACGGTGACAGCGAAGTCAAGCTGATGCATTAAACTCGAAAATGTAGGAATGGAAAGCAAGTCAAGCTTACTCTGTAGTGTTTTTGAAGTTCTGGGAAAACTGTATTGGCATTTACCATTATATCGACATGTTTTGTTGTTAAAACGGCTCACTGAATCAACAATAAAATAAAAATGATGTTACTAGTAAAGGTATGAAGACTTATGTTTAGTATTTTGTGGTAATTCAAATGTATTTACATGAGATCCCTTTCACCAATTACTGGTAAAGGTATGAGGACTTATGTCCTCTACAGCATCCAACCAACCGTTTGCATCAGATCCATCACTGCAATGTAGGTGGTAACTAGGCAGTGCTCCATCTAAACACATAATGCAAACCAAAAGTAAATTCCGTAAGTACTTGCAACCGCTTTTAACGCTAAGTATGACTGTATGAGTTACTAAAAATATAAACTACAATAATAAAAACATCACTTTACCACACTCATAGAATTTCATTAATAATAGCACAAATGATCAAAGATGGGTCTATTATCAGAAGTACATGTTAAATTAAGTATTTAATAAATCAGGGGATTCTTGATGAACCTTATCGTAGCATAGGAAGATATAAAATATAATATGTTGTATGTGGTACACAAACCAAAAGAGTTAATTAATTAATCTATTCTATCATGCTTTTGCATATGAGTGTACCATATGAAGGTGAATGATTAATCTACATCATATGTCTCTTTGGCAGGTCTAATCGGTTGAAGCTGAAACAACAAAGACGGGTCTATTATCAGAAGTACCTATTAAATTCAAAAGGAGCAAAAACAAAAAGTTATTTTCAAATATAGTAAAAAATACCTTCCAATATTCATTTATTTTTACGCACACACAAATTTACTTCACAAGTTCTGTTCTTGATTGAAAAAAGTAATTGCTTTAAATGTCGGTCACAAGGACCCTTAAAGAGATAATAGTGCAATATTAATAATTGAATTCAGTGATGCAAACATGATACCCAATCAATAACTTTTAGCACCATAAATATAACCGATGTTCATTTCTTTTCTGTATGTCAACTGTTATAAATTGTCCATAAGTCGGTAGAGTTGAAAAATCCAATGGCCAAGAACTCAGTGTCACAACCGTGAAAAAATTGGCAAAGCAGCCGGCTGAGCAAAGGTTTGTGCCTCATGTAGAACATGTAGTTTAACAAACAGTTTAACTGCAACATCAAATTCCCGAAAAGGGACAGAAACAATGATACCTAATTAGTTGATTATGCGAATAGGGTTGAAAAAAAGTAATAGCACAAAAGATTGATCAAGATATTACAGCCACAACCAGCAGTAGGAGCTACCGAGAACGAAAAAAAAATTACCTGATAAAGTTAAGAAAACGTTCAGGCAGTTACCTCGAAGAATACTATCATCATGCATCATCCACCTTTGATATTGGTCTAGTTGGACTATCCAGAACGTTAGCAGAGCCCATCACTATATAGTTGGAAAGTTTGTATAAAGAGTGAAACCAATATTTACAAACAGAGACTCCAACTCAATGCACTGGCATACTGAAATATGTATAGAAAATTTCATAAGAAAAAAAAGCACACTTAGAGAAGACGATTATCAAAGAATATTATTCACGTATTGCTAAACAACGGAACACAGTATTAAGTCATGTCACAAATGGTGAGGGTAGGTTATGAAGACATTGCTATTAAGTTTGTTGAACAGTTTAATGAAACCAGTGGGACTGTAATCCTACATCAATTCCCGTAGAGTTTTAACCACCAACAACAGCAAATTAAGTATGAATCAAAATAATAAAGGATATTGTTCATGTATGATTAAATGGTGGATTACTCTATTCATGGCACAAACAATGATGACAGATTATGAAGTACTACACAATTGTTAACTGTGTTGAAACGATAACAAAGACCAGTGTGACTATGATCCTCCATGATGTCACATGGACTCATAATTAACCATCAGCAATAGAAAATTAAATATGGTTATGATGTCCTCTCATATTGAGTGGAAGCTAGTAATAATTGGATGGTGTTTCAGAAAAGGATGTTGCAGAAATAGTTAAGATATATAAGCTAATGTAATACGGATTTCAAAAAGAATACACATGGAATCAAGCTTCGCAGAACCAAATATTGAATGCAGATGTGCATTCTGCTATGAATCATTTGTAATATATTACATTATGTTAGTAAAGGATACCATTGTTTTAATGACAGATCTGAGAGTTGATTTAATAATCAGTTGCATGCATTCTTTTTGCCTATATATATATATATAACTGTAAACAAAGATTAATCAATATATATTATACAATGTACACATACAAGGTCAATAGTACTATGACTTGAGAGCTCATGGGGTAATAGTAGGATACTTTGAACTTTATCGTGAATGAACGTCATCGTAATTATCAATACACGCAGTTCAGTGCTACATGATACTGTCGGCTAATTGACTAAAAATTGGTGCTTCGTTGTGTTATTGAATGATCACGAAATAAAAGAATATTCTTATGTATACCTGATAAATTTAATAACAGTTGTATACCTGATCTAACGGTACTTATGTATAAGCAATCGAGTGTTTTCAGCAGATTTTTCCCGTAGCTTCTCCCAGAGGATTCTACTGTCAGCTTTCTTTAACTCTAGCTCAAATCACTTTTGGCTGCATCGCGTCAACCACAGAAATGGGAGCCGGAATGTCAACATGCTGAAGACCAGAAGCTTGAGGCAAGAACGTTTGAGTGGAAGCATTAGTAATAGCCTGCGGAGTGGCAAGAGCATTTGTTGCAGCCAACACAACCGGAAGAGAGGAGCCAGATGCATTAGACAGCAAAACATTGGAAGATATAGCAGCATGTGACAAGAGCTGAGAAGAACTAAAGCAGAGTGCAGCATCAGAAGCTAACGGTGGAACCTGATTGTTAGCAAGTGAAAAAACATGCACAGGAGAGTGTGCATGCCTATCACAATTCAAATCCACACCAGAAAATAAAGCAGGCAGTTTATGAGCCGTTGCACCTGCATTAGAGTCCGGAGTGATAAGATAGCCTTGAGTAAGAAAGGATTTAAGAGATGACGAGCCCTCAACCGCAAGAGCATTAGAGGATTCATGGAGGAAGTCTGAAACCAGTGAGACACAGTTTGAGGCACCAGTAGGCAAGGGCAACTCAGACAGATCTTGAGTGGACAACGCGACCGCTGTCCCCTGCAAAACAGAGTTCAGATCAGGCAGCGGACCTACGACAGCAGCATACCCAGAGGAGGTACCCGAAACATCCTTCAGAGCGACTGGTAAAGACTAAAGAGGCCGAAGCATCCCAGAAATTCTGACCTTGGGATACTACACAACCAGCCTTAGCAGTTGCTGCCAAAACCTCCTCAGAGCAAGAAACATCAGAGACCAGACGAATATCCGGCCCATCACAACTGACCTGCACAATAGTGCCAGAACAGGGAACTTGAGGTATCGATGGTTTAGCAGCCCAAACGCTATTCAGCGCTGAACATTGATTATCAAGATGTCCAGATGCCTTACAAACACCACAACAAGGCGGACGGAAAACATAATCCACTGAAACACCCATTGATTTACCGTTGAAGAAATCAACATTAACAACCTTAGGATAATTGAATGGGGATTTAATATCAATAAGCAGCTTCGCAAATCCAATCTTAGATATCGATTCCATAAATTTATCTGCACCCATGGGAGTGCCTAGCAAACTGGCAATTGCGCACAAGATATCCAGGTCCCATAGCTCCTCTGGCAGGTCAAACTTCACCCAGATTGGCAGGGAGGAAAAGCTAACCTTAGTATAACAAAATCCAAGATACCATTTTGTGAGCAGTATCAACCGTGAATCAAAAAAGTACGGACCATTCCGAACAATCCGATCTAAGTCCTCCTCTTTCTCAAAGTTGACCAGAAAATGGCCGTTTTTCCGAGCGAAAAGCCCAAACCTTCCCACAGGCTTCCACGAGCGCCGAATGAAGGCTGAGAGATGGATATAGTAAGGCTTGGAGCCCATCACCGATAGCACCAGTGACACCCCACCGCTTAATAGATCGCTGCAGCATTGGTTCAGAAATGAATGCTCGATGTTCGTGATTAATAACTCGAGGAGCAATGAATTTCGAGCACTCACGATTGGAACCTTGCAAGGGAGCAGACCCATAAAGCACCGATTTCCAGCTCATGACCGTAGGAGGGCAACTGGATGGAGCCGACACCGCGGCAGCAGATCCAGACACGGCCTCTGTAGCAGGAGCGATGCTCGATGTTCGATATTTCTCGTGAGTAATACCAGGTAATATCCCTTTCTTAACCTGATCAAGCTCCTGCTATAAAACCGAAATCTCCTTCTGATACTTTTTGATCAATGATTTCTCGTCGATAATCTTATTACGAGAAGCATAAATCTCAACTCTCTTAGCTCTGTTTGCAAATTTTAATGTGTTGTGTGTTTCCTCCATATTGCTTGATGCAGTAGTAATTGTGCAGATGAGAGAAACATGTCCATGACCACTCAATGAAGATTGCTGCAAACGTGTCAATTTATAATCACGATATGGTATATGACAAGCCTTCCCATCGCTCTATATGATAGTCTTTTTGTAGTTAACAACAGAAGAAAATAGGGGTTTGAAGATAGAAGATTAGATGACAGCCGCCTACTCGTGGTGTGAGTTCTCCACATGATCCGAATACATCAATTGATTAATTTTGGAGATGCCCAGATCGAGCTCCTCTACGCAACAATATACTTCTTTAATATGAGGACCTGGAATTGTACATCCAAAATAAGTTATGAATAAGGAACCTCGTGTTTGAAGATCTAAAACATACTTAACAGGCAATTAGATCTATAGAAATTTGATATTGTTGAGAGCAGGGCACACTTGAAACTTCAGACTTATATATACAAAGATTTACGGAATATGCATTGTAGAAGAAGCATGTGAAGTTAAATTGCTTGCAAAATCAACAAAGCGTGTTTTTTTAGCTTGGTGTGCAAGAAGTTGAAAACACAAATATGACATTTAGCCTAATTTATATTTTATTTAAAGCTACAATGCATGGTTGTAATTGTATATGTACGTTGATCCCGAGCTTTCACATTCTGACAATAAAATTGAAAACACAGATATTTTGTTCTATAAGCCAGTTACTAATCCTGGGACTTTTAATTGGGTAGCTATCTTAAAGCTACGGCCATACCCCTACATTATTTATGCGGTGGTTGTTGAAAGCATGAGAAGAAAGTACATGTTCACTGGGACTTTTAATAGGATCACTACTTTAAGCTATGGTCGTACCCCTAAATAATCATGCAGGTAGTTTAAAATTTTAGTTTAAGTTGTGCATGCTAAGTACGATCATTACTTAAGATAGTGCTATTCTTACTTTTTTCAATAGTAAAAATTAGTTTATGTATATGAATAAATTGAACTTCCATTTAGCTAAAAAAGGCTTAGTTTTGATAAATCTCCAATTAATTCAATCTCCGATTAACTCCGCCTAAGCGATTAATGCATACTTCATGCTTATTGCCTAGCCCCGCCTAGCGAATTTCACAACTTTGGATGTAGTGCAAACGAGCACGTGTCATACTAGAAATTATAGTCGTGTTGAATTCCAGATTGTTTACAGATGCTAGTAAATTGAGTGATGATTAGTCTTACTCAATGCACCACAGTGCTTTGTCTTGTAATAACATGATATAGCAATCTGGGTATAGTCTTCATAAATTAGTGTTTCACCTATGTCAGATGTTAGCATGTGCATTTAAGTAAGTTCAATATGAACAAGTTGTATTACTCAGGCAGACAGTAAATTGATAAATCGTGTGCTACTCACAGACTCAGTGCAAGTTATTGAACACAAATTTTATCCCATGTGTTTAATATTAGAAAAAGTGGCGAAATTTCATATACACTTCGCAGTTAAAATATCAATCAACAATACATGGCATTAGTTGATATAATAAAGATACTGCACATCATTTTGTGAATTAGCCAAATATCACCATTTTGTTTTAAAAAATAGCACAAATAACTCATATTTCAAAAAAAACTCCGGACTTATGCAGAAAGGCTTTATATTTGTATATATTATCTAACAATGGTTTAGGTTGCTAGAAAATGAATGTTTTTATCTTTTCTTGTTAGTGTTTCTTTTAAAAAAATAAAATAAAAAATTTCTGTCAAAGAAACTGATATTATTTCAATATTTGAAAATATCATACATCAATCCATGACCCATGCACTAATGATAATTCTTATAGGAGTAGTCTGGTAGATTTATCTTAGTTCTCAGACTAATGATTTAAAAAAGTGTTCAAAAAAGGAGCCACATAATGACTGGTTGTGGAGCAAATATCAAACCAGATTCTATCTTTTTTCTTCGAGGTTTGAAGGATCGCCACACTGCATAACACAAACCCAAAAAAAGATCATAAACACAGTGCCTACCTCTAGCGATCTGCTTATTTCTTTGGAGCATCCACCGGCAACCGAGTTAGAGAATATTGGGCCATTAGGCATATAGACACCACACCATAAATTACAGACACAACTCAATGTCACCAGCTGGTGCATAAGAAAACGAGCATGTAGAGTTCGGTGTAAAATATGAAAAATATGAACCTAGAAATAATAAGCAATAGTGAATATTAATGGGTTTAGTAGGCAAATTGCTGGAGACATTAGGAAGTCATGGTATTAAGAAGCAATAATGTACCATTTAATTTGACTGATGATTCCTTGTACAAACGTGATATTGCTTCATGACCTGGTTACATTTATTGAGCACTTCCATTCTGAAGACAGGTTAGACCTACAAGCAATATTGGAAAAAAGGAAGGTATTCCTTTATCTGCACTCATTATACCTCCAAACAGCCAGTAACTATGTATAGATTCCAAATAACATCAATCAATAATAGCAATATAATTTTCACTTAACATTGTCATGTATAAATCAAAACATCACTAATTCTGAATTTGATGATACAGTAGCCATTGAAATACTACACGGAATAACTAAATAAGTATAAACTTTTTTAAAGTCATGCCTCAACATTATAATACAAAGGTGAAACAAGGGCCGAGTTAAGATAATTTTAGTTTCCTACAAACATAGAAGGAACGCTTCCATGTCTGAGAATGCTTTTAAACAACAATATTAGGGGAAGATGGTGGAAGGCATATTACCCGCTCTTTGTGCATCGTACTGTGTCATATCTCTAATCAATATGCACAGCATCAGTAGAAAAGTAACGATGATAAGGTGAACATGACATAAAGTAGAATTAGTATACATGGATTATAAGTTAAGATATGCAATATGAATGTAGTTAGGATACTCCAGATGATTAAGGAGACTACAAGTGTATACATTTTGCAATATAAATTAATGATAAATTACCATCTAATCAGGAATTTGACTTTCAAAATTGCTTAAAGTGGTTAACAGTGCAGTTAATATACCAGTTTTATATTACCATCTAATCATGAATTTGACTTCCAAATGGATACCAAAATCGAGGAGTGCTATTTTAAGATACATCATTTGATGATAGTAATTCAACCCCTTTGTGACTTTGCTTTCTTATATACATTATTCCTTAACGCAGAAGATGATTTGCTCAAGCATACGAACAACCTTACACCCAAAAACCTTGAGAATATGGGAAGAAGACTTTTAAATTATTAAAAAAAATTGAATAAAATATATTCATTGAACGAACTTAATTATAAAACTGAAACTACGAGATATGATGACTTAACTGAGTACCAATTTATATGTAAATCACTATACTTTCAAAATTTCAGGATCAGAACTTTTTTACATGCAGGAATGTTGTACATAAATTCAGGTTTACATAAGTCTACAAAATAATGTTGTTTTTTTTTGGCTTTTCGTAAAAGTTGTGTATAAATATAATTTTGACATGCCAACCAAAATATTCTTGAAATCCATCTTCTATTTGCATGGTCATGACTATTGTGGAAACTAGATTATCATCCTACAGGCACTTCACTTAGTCAATATCAAAGTACAACTCCAGTGAATATGATATTTTCGTGAAGATGATGTCTTTTTCTCCACAACTTCTACCTTTAATTCGACCTGGTGAGGTTTTTAACCATATGAGCATATAAACAAACAATATTCATGCACCAAACATCATTCAGATTTGCACTTCACAACAAAAATCGAAATCAACATATAAGATGCCTACAACATAGCTTTATACAAATCAAAGCAATCATATATTTAAACAAACATTTCTTGAACAAAAAAAATCTATGTATCAACAGTTTTAGTGCAGTTTGTTCTTGAGATAGCATTAAAATATTTAATCTAATTGACATCAAAGTATCATGTTTTAAACTAGTCCAGCTAACTGCACTTACCTAATTGAGATCAAAGCATTATGCTTTAATCTAATTGACATCATAACATTTAATCTAATTGAGGTAGCATTATGCTTTTATACATCACTAACCTAGATCTGAAGCGCGGCTTTTGTGGAGATCGAAGACGTCGGGTCGGAGATTGATGGGATTGAAACAGATCTGGAGGATGAAGGTCGGATTTCGTTCGATCGAAATATGAAGGAGATTTAATTTTGTATGTTCGAAACCTGATGGAGATATAATTTCGTGAAGCCGAGATTTAATTTGTTTGATTAAAAACAAAAATATAGGATAAGGAATGGGACGAACCAAAATAAAGGTATATGCGACCGTTTTATATTTGACCATCGCAAAATGAAACTTTCCCAATTCCAATCCCATTTTATTTGCTACGGATTTATATATGACCATCGCAAATTGTAAATATTTGCTACTTTTTATTAAAAAAAACCGTCGCAAATTTGTCTTCTACGTCATTTTCCTGACAACCTGCTACGGTTTGTAGCTAGAACAGTCGCACATAACCCTATGTGCTACTGTTTTTAACTAAACCGTCGCAAATAAGGAGTCGCAATTAAGCAGTTTTGTACTAGTGTATAAAACTAATTTTATTTTGGATTTTATATAACGAATGAATTTGCTTCAATATGAATATAATAACAGAAAACAATATTGGCAATTCCAAATCTTATTTATTGAATAAATTTTATCGAGTTTAAATATTTGAATTTGGATTTTTCTTAAATTTTAATTAAAATATTAACTTGGATTATTAAATAATTGGCTTACTAATAAAATTAGATATTTGATTTTATTTCATATTATTTCTTTGGTAGATTTGCCATTTGTATTGATATTTGTTGTTGCAAACATCATTCAAATTTTTATTTGTTGGATTCATTTTCATTTGGTATTCAAAACCGTTCTTCCAATTTTTTAATTTCATCCTATCCATTCATCGTTTCCATATCAAAACTAAACCTTGGTTGGTATCATCCACTATTTGATTTGCAAAATCGTTGGTTATATATATTCCAAAACCGTTCGTTCAACTTTTATTTTCATACTAGTTCGTTCCCTTTTGTCTTAAAACGTTTCCAACTGGTAAATGTTGAATTTGCAAACCGTTTCTTTTTATTTTCCATTTTACTACGTCCATCTTCTTTTTAAAATTTAAACCAAATGTTTTCTTTTGGAGGGGATTCCACGTTAAACTTAAAGCTAGGGCTTTTCCCAAAAGCTTCGTTCATTCCCAATGACACGTTTTCAACCAAAGAACGTTTCTAAAACCGCATTTAACGACTGCATGTTTTCTGAAGCCACTGTTCCATTGTTTTCGTTCCACGATTTCATAAGTAATCCCCAGCTTTGAAAAATACAACCTTCCATATTTTTTCAAGGCAACAAATAATTCGTGAGAAGAAAAAAAATTAAGCTCTCCATTTCTCTTTTTCCCAAAGACATTTCCTTTTTCATCTTGACTTCACCCATCGCGATGATCAGCTCACGACTCCCCTGACTTATATCATCATCATCTCTGTGCCGCCATGTTCCTCCCACAGCTCTGACCGAGCCCCATCTGCGCATCGACAACCGCCTGAGCCGAACCCTTGTTGTCACCCTCCCCATCAACTGGCGAGCCTCCCCATCAGCCCGCCATACTCCTCCAGAAGCAGCCTCCGACCGAGCTCCACCCTACCCTAAACCGCGCTGCCTATTGTCCCCACTCTGACCCCAAAACCCCTGTAGCCACAATCCCTCTCCGATCACCAACCTGCGTCCTACTGCTGCCTCCAACCGAACCAACGGCCAATGCCGACCCCTTCTTCCCCAACCTGGCGTGCATGTGTGCGTGGATATTAGTGTATGTGTATGTGTGTGAGTGTTGCTGCGTGTGTTTGTGTGTGAGTTGGCGTGCATGAGTATTGTTTTGTGGTAGGTTTAAGTGTATGTGGTTTGATTTTGAAAAAATGTACATGTTATAATATTTCCATGTTGTGTCAATTTGTTTTTGTGTGAGTATGAGTTGCGTGCAGTGTGTGTGGTGTTACTTTGTTAAGTACATGCATGAGTTTGTGGTATATATATAATATGTTTTGTTTGTATAAATATTTTGGGTGTTAGTGTGCAATAAAACAATGTTTACGATGACGTGTGAGTTATAATATATAGCTATATTTGTTTGAGTGTTTATATCGGAATATATATATTAATGGTTTTGGTTTATTTATATAATTTATAATATATATATAAATGGTTTTCATGTATTGTGGTGTGTATGTTTCAATATATATATGTATATGTATATGAATGTGTGTATATATATACGTGCATATCGGTTTGATGTCTGTGTGTGTTTAGCGTTGTGTTGATATAAAAAAATTGTAGTTACACTGTGTGTATATAAATATAAATATATATTATTTTTGTAAAAATTTGTAATGTTTATTTTTAAGTCGAGTCTGGTGTCGAGTTCGAAAACCCATCCAAAAACTCAATAGCTGTACCTATCCGTTGAGAAATTCCCTAACCTCCTCTTTTAAAATAAAATATATATTGAGTGGTTACCGTGATTGAATCCATTCTGCATCATGCCTGGAAGTCATTGTTTCATTCTGTGTCAATCCTTTTGTTGTCTCCATTCTGCGCCACGAAAGGTGAGTTTATCTCACGCTTTACTTACATTGTTTCATGGACGTCAAATTCAGCATAAATGAAATGTTGTTAAATGTATAGGATTTCTAGTAGAAATCTTTCTATTTGATATGTATACATCTTTCATATATGACACGACGATATACACGACACGTAGGTGCACTCACGATATATGACCTGTGATGTGATTGATGTTATGTGATGATTTGTTTATATTATTGATTTTCATAGTTTTAGGAAAATCACAATGGGTTGAAATAATATATATCTGAATGGGCCATAGATTAGGGAAAAATCGTTATGGGTTGAAATGACAGATCTAAACGATTTTTACTGAATTTGGGATTGCAGGTTGAAATGATATAAACCCGTAAAATCATAAATTGCGGATTGAAATGATAAATATTTGTATCACTCGACCATAGGGTAGGAAACTATATACAGACACATTGACCATGTTTTCAAGGTAAAGTGATTTGGGAAATTTGATTTTTAAAGAATAATTTAAGATTTAATGTTTTATACATACTTAAAGATTTTAAAAACCTATGAATTTTTAAAATTTTAAATTGTATGTTTTAAAATTATTTTATGAGCAAATATGGATTTAAATACTTATTTGAGATTTTACTTATAACTTTATTTATTTTAAATTATTTAATTTAATAAATATAATCATATAAGTATTTTAAACTTCAAATTTAATATATTATAATAAATAATTCTTTTAAACCTATTTCTAAATTATTTTAAACTTATATATGTTTATAAAGATCTATTGAATTAATAATTTATAACCTTATATATATATATCTATTTTCAAAGTTTAATTTTTATATATTTTATAAACTTTAATAATAAACTCAAGGATGGATAAGTTATGATTTCACGATTTAAATTTTAGGTTTAAAGATATAATTTTAAATGGTGATATTTGATTTAAATATATGAACTCGTATAAGATATGAATTTGGACTGGTTTGAATGTGAACTTTTGTAAGTAATGAACTTGGTTATGAAAATTGATTTTTCAAATTTGAATTTCTAAACTGAACGAAATGAATTTGAATTGATATGAAAATGAATTCGATTATAAATTGACTAAACGTGAATTTGAATATATAATTGATCTTGTATGGAATTGATTTTAAAAATTTATTTGTATGAATTAAGATATTTGTTGAAACAAACATATAAGAATGATTTAGAGGTGTTTTGAATTCATAAATAAGGATTTTGAAATATACGACTTGAATTATAAAATATGATATGATTTATTTAAAATTGAAATATGAGATTTGATTGTATTTATAGAATTTGAACCTAAATGTTGGATTTTAAGAATCGACTTAAAACGAATTTTCGTAAAGGTGGAATTGAATAGTTTGAACTCGAATTTTTACGAACATAAATCAAGCTAAATACTATCGAAGCTAAATATTTTATTATTGATATGAATGGTATTTGAGATATGATTTTGTATAAGTCGATTTTTGATTTAAAATTCGATATGTGAATATTTTTTGGGAAATTAAATAAAACCAAAGTTAAATAGTACAACATAGGTTTATACTATATTTTGAGATCTTTACGACATGATTTCCTAACTCGATTTTATTTGAAGTGATTTAAGTGAGTTGTTTTCAAAATTTAATTATAATCGATGTTAGATATTTACATTTTAATTTCAAATTCGAATATGAGAATCCGTAAAAATGATTTTATAAAGTGATTTATATAATAATGACCACTGTGTGGAAAATGTAAACGATTGGTTGTTCAAGAGACCGGGATCGGCGATTGCCATACTCTCTGCCAATATCGAAAACCACTTTAACAACTGTGTATGCGGTGAAGATTCAGAACGAAGTATGATGGTTTGGTGAACGATTCTGTTTTTATATTAATTATGTGACCCAGACTCCCATGAGTCAGCTTGATGTGACTAAAACAGGAGTTACACCAAGACTAAGTGAGGTTGTTCTTCCTATCGAGCATACTTCTTCGATACATTTCTATTACTTTGTGATGCGATTTGTTGGCTTCCCTTCGATTTTTATTATGAGAGTATGTCTCGAGGTGGGCGGTAATAGCTGCTATGTGTTACCACCAGTCCGGCTCTACAAATGGTGTATCCACCCTGGGATTCCTTGTGTGCCTTATCACATTCCATATACGAGTCCACTACGATTTTGGTTTGTACTATGCCTATGGAATGCTCCCTGAGTATCCCACTGGTTTGTAGGGGCTTACAGTGTTGTATAGACTACGTGAATATATAAACGATGTAAAGGTAATAATGGTAATCTCGCTTACTCTATTTTGATACTTTACTTTACTGATAGACACTATTGTATATAGAGTATATTACTATACATTATATAATTTAACGTATTCTTTGAGGATGGTGATCCCAAACATCATTAAAGTTATTGATGCATTTCATTGAACATTTCATTTGAGTTGATTTACTTCCGTGAGAATGTTAGTCGTGAGCCGAGTGGTTTTGTTTTGCATTATTGCTCAGGTTAGATCGAGTAGTACAGTTCTCGAGATTCACCCTTGGAGTTGGAGCTTATATTGGGTTTTGCTCATTGGTATCTGCCTATTCAGTTGTTCCAGTCAATCGGTTATTCCTGTCATTTCTATCTTAGACTATCATCATTTATTTATGTATTAGAATTTCATTATATTTGTCTTCTGATGTTTTGTTTATGAAAACTCTGATGTAAAATTTTATTTAGTAGCTTCATGAACTACTATTGTATTATTTATTTTCCGCTGCGAGATATTATATTGCTCTATGTCTGTGTCTGTGATCTGTGATTTATTCTAGCTATCTCATACGCTAATAACAATCTGTCATTTGGGACGGTTCGAGTTTGACAGGTAACAACCCGGAATTTCAGAACCAAATTTTTTTTTATTTTGGCTATTCTAACGTATTTTGAATATGTAAAATGATTTATTTTAAATAATAACGACTAAAAATTTATTTTAATCGAAGTTAGAACGTAAAAATTTATTTTAATTATAAACAAGCCTGAAATGGCGCGGTAGTTTGAAAATTCGATTTTAAATTTCAATTGAATGTATAGGATTCAAAATAAATCGGATTTCAATAAAACCAGAAATATTTGAATCTGTTTAATTATATCTTTCTAACGAATGTGGAAAAATAAGATGCAGTGATCCAAACTTTTGTTGAAAAGCAAAGTATGGTGGATAATGATCAAAGCATAGCTTTAATTAGCTTTGTGTAGTGTTAATTCGCGAGCCTCACACCCCGGTATGGTGGTGAACTGATGGATAGGTCAGTATGCTTTTGAGATGAGGATAGACACCCTTAGAGGTGGCATGGATTCGGTCGACCGAGATGAGCTGAGTGTGGTCGCTCCACGCTCAGAGGGATAGGGTACACCCCCCATTCCCATAGGGATAGAGTAAGCGGTGTTTTCTGTTGCTGCGACGTAAGCCACGGTGATACTTGATTTCCCAAAAAGGAGGATGTGCATTACGGTGTTTTCTCTAGTCGGGACGTAAACCGTGGAGTATTGCACTACACGATAGATCTTTCGAATCAGGAGCCATCAATATGGAAATCCAAACTTCCAATACGACATTTTTCGGTTTTAGTTGTAAACCTATATTTGGCGGCATAGTGGTATGGGACATTCATGTCGTCTATGATTGATACATTTATACTTGAAGTTGATTTCTTCACTTATAGTAATAATAAAAGATTTGTTTTAAAACGTACCAAGCATATTTGGCTATTATAAGGTAAAACTCTATCCTCCGGCTTACGTTGCATTGTGTGATGGGACCTGAGTCTTATAATAGCTTCATTTATTTGTAATTAGCATTGCGCTGTTTGTTTTAGGCACTGGTATTCTTAGGGGTAAACCTGTTCCGTGCTATACGGCGTGGTCCCTTGATTTACCTAACTTTAAAATAAAGATTTAATAACTGTTTTTAGTTATCACACCAGTCCCATGACTGACCCGGCGTTTATTGTTTTAACCTAAACTCTGGGTGCCCATATTTTTCACACGGGTAGCTAGTAGTTTTGGTTTTCGCTGATATTTCTTTTCCCAGGATCCTGGATTTACAACTGGAGTTATATTCGGAAAGCTTTGTATCTGTGTATTTCATTCAATTGTGCTAGTTATTGTATTTTCCGCTACGCATTGTATTTATACATTAAAATTTCTGTTGCTATGTATTTTAAATCTCTGATATTTTTTTTGTGCAATATTTATTCATACTCTGATATATTCTTCTACTCTAATGCAAATTGTTGTAATAGAAATGAAATGTTCTAGTGTTTATGTTCTGATTTGTCGTGTTCTCAATTGAATCCGGGTTTTCCCGTAAGGGCGAGTTTGGGTCGTCTCATGTTTTGTCGATTCGGCGCAGTCAAAATGGCAGGTCCTTACATGTGGTATCAGAGCTTTGGTTTATCAAAGCTTTAGTCTATGGGGTAAAATATCATTAGAGATAGGGTAGTGATACCCTAGAATGAGTGGATTAGTCCAGAATCCTTCTTGGAGAGAGCATATTTTGAAAATATAAATAGTTTTAAAAAGGTTTGAAATGTTTTAAGACAAATATTTTTGAACATAATTTTTTTGTTTAATATTCAATTTTTTTTGTAATTTCCTTTCCATTTGAATCCAACTTACTTCGTAGATCCTCTTTCATTAGGTTCTTCCGTTCGTTCAGCTTTTAACTCAAATCATATGACTTGTCTTTGTACATAACATGATAAGGAGTAGAAGAAGAGTATAAGTCTTCTAGCGAGTTCATTCTTTAAATATTGGTTTGAAATTAGTATTTTGAAAGGTATTATAATATAATATTTTCTCGATGCAATATTGGAATTTTGATATATTTGTGTAAGATGTATATTTGTAAATAACGTTTTGTTTTGGTAATATCAATATTTTGAAAAGATTTGATGCTTATACCTTAATATTTTATATCTTTATAAACCATATATTTTATATAAGATTTAAAGATGAAAATTTTGTAAGAAATTGATCTTATCTATGTTGAATAATATTTTGGAAAAGTTTATATATTTTGGACATTTTAGGTAGAAATGCTCTTAATTGTTATGATAAATATTTTGGGAATCTTGTTAAAATGGTTGAAATCTATAATGGTATAGTTTATAGATGTATGTATATATAGGAATTTATAAAATTTAAATAGGTTTACAAAGATTTTTATGTGTGATGCATTTATATGTTAAACTTATGGAATTAAGCAAGTTTTATAAGTTTAAATATAGATAACTTGGGATTGAAATATTCAGGTATTGTATAGAATAATATTGTTATGTATTTGATTTAATAATAATAGGGTGATTATATTTATTAAGGATTGAGGTTAAATTTTTAACAAATAAATGAGTGGGGGAGAGATATAATTTTTCCCTACTTGAAATTTTAAATGATATATTATTTATAATATATGATAGGGAATTTGGTATATATTCTGTTTAAATATAGGAAAATGTTTTGAGTACTTACTTGACATTAAATTTGGCATATCAAATACTTAGTGATTTTTGTATATGTCTGATCAACGTATATGTTAAATCCTATGTGTATTAGATAGATATACAGTCACACTCAAGTTGCTTGAAGATGATTTTGTTGATGATCGCGGCATCATCAGTATTAATTTTCGAGTATTGGAAGTGGGATACCTATATGATTCTGACTGAGACGTCGAGTGAATACTTAAAACTACTATGAAATGTTTGAGAATATTTTAACTTTTGACTTATATATATATATATCAAATTATATATATATATATGCATGAGGATAGATATGAACTATTTGGTCTTAAAAAAATTATTTATGCCTCGTTCCTTTTCAAGGACGAAAATGTTTGAGTGAAGGAGATTGTAACAAACGGAATTTCAAGTGTATTTTTATTCAATTATTTAATTTAAATTTAATTTTTATTTTATTTTGTTCATGTAAAACTTAATTCGTTTGGATTTTATAAGATAATTATTTTTATTTGGATATAAAACTAAATTTATTTTGGATTGTATATAACAAATGAATTTGTTTTAATATGAATATAATAATAGAATACAATATTGGATATTCCAAATCTTATTTATTGAATAAATTTTATCAAGTTTATTTAATTGAATTTGGATTTATTCTTAAATTTTTATTTAAATATTAACTTGGATTATTATATAATTGGCTTACTAATAAAATTAGATCTTTGATTTTATTTCAAATTATTTCTCCTGTTGATCTGCCATTTGTATTGATCTTTATTGTTGCAAACAACGTTCAAATTTTTATTCGTTAGATTTGTTTTCTTTTGGTATTTCCAAACTGTTATTCTTCCAATTTGTTAATTTCGTCTTATCCGTTCATCGTTCCCATATCAAAACTAAACCTCGGTTAGTATCGTCCACTATTTGATTTGCAAAATCGTTCATTATATATATGCCAAAACCGTTTGTTCACTTTTTATGTTCAAACCCGCTCGATCCCTTTTTTCTTAAAACGTTTCCAATCGGTAAATGTAGAATTTGCAAACCGTGTCTTTTTCGTTTCCATTTTACTGCATCCATCTACTTTTCGAAACTTAAACCAAACGTTTTCTTTTGGATGGGATGGCCACGTTCAACTTAAAGCCAGGATGTTTCCCAAAAGCTTTGTTTATTCCCAATGCCACGTTTTCAACCAAAGAACGTTTCCAAATTCACCTTCAGATCCTGCACATTTCCAAAAGCCATCATTTCATTGTTTTTGTTCCACGATTTCATAAGCACTCCCCAGTTCGAAAAATACAAACTGCAATGTTTTTTTCAAGGCAAAAATAATTCGTGAAAAGAAAAAATTTAAACTGCTCCATTTCTCTTTTTCCCTATCACAATTTCCTTTTTCATCTAGACTTCACACATAGCGACCCCCTCCGCCTTGCCCCACTTCGACTAGCTCGCGACTCCCTTGACTGATCTCGTCATCACCTCTGTGTCTCCCTATTCCTCTCATAGCTCCGACCGAGCCCCATCTGCGCACCCGACACCCGCCTGAGCCGAACCCCTACTACCGCCCTCCTTATTAACTCGCGAGCCTCCCCTTTAGCCCGCCATACTCTTCCAGAAGCAGCCTTCGACCGAGCTCCGCCCTACCCTAAACCTCACCGCCTGCTGTCGCCACTCTGACCCGAACACCCCTGTAGCCACAATTCCTCTCCGGTCACCAGCATGCGTCCTATTGCTACCTCCAACCGTACCAACGGCCCATGACGAACCCTTCTTCCCAGACCTGGCATGCGTGCATGGATATATGTGTGTACGTGAGTGTTGTTGCACGTGTATGTGTGTGAGTTGCCATGCGTTAGTATTATTTTAGGGTAGATTTTAGTGTATGTGGGTTGATTTTGAAAAAAAAATATGTTATAATATTTCTATATTGTGTCATTTTGTTTTGGTGTGAGCATGAGTTGCGTACAGTGTGTGCTGTGTTATTTTGTTGAGTACAGGTGTGAGTTTGTGGTATATATATATGTTTTGTTTGTATAAATATTTTGGGTGTGCATGTGTATGTTTATGATGACGTGTGAGTTATAATATATAGCTATATTTGTTTGAGTGTTTATATAGGAATAATCAGTTAGGCATACACCCCTGGAAAGTTTGGAAATAAAAACAGCAACCTCCCCAAACTTTAATCATAAAGCAGGTCCCTATTTTGGCACTTATGTGTTTTTTAAAGAAAATTATGCGTTGCATTATAAAAAAATTCAAAAAATCGCAAATATTCCCAGAAGAAATCTGGAAAAAACAAATAAACTACATATATGTATGCAATAATTGAATTTTATTGCATATATGTATGCAACAATTCATGCAGTATTTCAATTGAAAAATCTGCATGAATTATTGCATTATGTATGCAATTGTTCTTAGTATATGCATACATGTATGCAACAATTCATGCAGAGTTTCTAGTGAAAAATCGACATGAATTATTGCATACACGTATGCAGTTATTGAGTTTTATTGCATACTTGCATGAAAATAAATATGAACTAATATGCATGGGCTACGAATTGTTGCAGAAATGTACGCATTTATTCTCAATATATGCAAATATCATCCTGAGTTTCTATTGAAAATCTGGATGAATATATGCGTACATGTATGCAATTATTTAGTTTTATTGCATACATGTATGCAAATAAAGACCATCTAATATGCATAACTGCAATAGTTGCATAAATGTATGCAACATTTGCAAATATATGCTTTGATCGATGCAATACACTGGAGATTCGTTGTTTTTATGTTTTTTAGTTTTTGAATTGTTTTTTTGTGGTTTTAACACCTGAATTTGATGACGATTAATTGTTTTATTTGATTATGAATTTACGTGAATTTTTTGATGAATTTTTTAAAAATATGGACCTAATTTATATGAAACGTTTGACTGGATGTGACGTGAATTTTGAAACTTATTAGAGATATGAGCCTAATTTTCATTATATATTAATGATTTTGGTATATTGATATAATTTATAATATTTATATGGTTTTGATGTATTGTGGTGTGTATTTTTGTATATATATATATATATTACGTGCATATGGGTTTGATGTGTGTGTGCGTTTAGCATTTTGTTGATTTAAAAAATAATTGTAGTTACTGTGTGTATATATATAACATTATTTTTGTAAAGATTTGTTATGTTTATTTTTGAGTCGAGTCTGGTGTTGAGTTCGAAAATCCATCCAAAAACCCAACAGTCGTACCGATCCATTGAAAAATTCCCCAACCTCCTCTTTTAAAATAAAATATATATTGAGTGGTTACCGTGATTGAATCCATTCCGAGTCATTCCTGGAAGTCGTCGTTTCATTCTGTGTCAATCCGTCTGCTATCTCCATTCTGTGCCACGAAAGGTGAGTTTATCTCACGCTTGACTTACATTGTTTCATGGTTGTTAAATTAAGCATAAATGAACTATTGTGAAATGTATATGATTGCTAGTAGAAATTGTTTTATTTGAAATGTATATATCTTTCATATATGACTTGACGATATATATGACACGTCGGTGCAGTTATTATATATGACTTGTGATGTGATTGATGTTATGTGATGATTTGTTTATATTATTGATTTTCATAGTTTTAGTAAAATCACTATAGGTTGAAACGATGCATACCCGGACGGATCTTAGATTAAGGAAAAATCGTTATGGGTTGAAATGATAGATTGTGACACCCTACATCCGTTAATGTCACTCATTAAGAGAATGCATTAAGTTTCATGAAGCATTATAGGTAAACATAAACATTAAAAGACAGATATAAAATAGCAGCGAAATTTAAAACTTTTATTAAGAAGAAAACATCGTGGTTCAAAACATGGTTACATCATATGTCTTAAATACATAAAACCCCGTACATCATCAAAATTTCTGTCTTGCACTTAAAAATCAGAGTACAATAATAAAAGAAGCATAATCCCCAAAACATAGCCATAGTAGAGAGATATGAAATCAAGTCGTAAATCTAAAACAGCTCCAAGCAAGGTGAAAGCAGAGTCCTGATCAAGCTTGAGTATTCCTACCCTGAGAACCCAGGGGGGGGGAAAGAGAAAGAAGAGGAAACAAAATAGGTCAGACATAAAGTCTGGCGAGTCCAGTTACTTTTAGCATATAAATAAGTAAAAGTGTCATGATAGGCATATAAAGTCGATAAGAGAGATAACATCATAAAAAGGAAGGTATGACAAGGTAAACTGAATAAACATGATAGAGTATATTGCGCTTCTCTAGTACTTTTTATTTCTCTCTGCACCAGTACTAGTATAACTGAAATGAGATGATCCCAACAACTATAAGATGGTAGACTTAGGTGTAATTCTAGTGAGCAGTTTAACCCCATACAATCAACAGGCAGCCCAACGTACCAGAGTTCTCCCTAAGGATAATAACGGGCTCCCAAACAAACCAGAGTCTAGATGTACCCTAATTACTACCCCAATCGATCGGCTCCCTACTCCGTAGATACCCTGTGTTGACCTCATAGTAGGATGGATCACTTATTAAAGTGGCAACCCATAGTTTTCAGGATGTGCACAACCATATCTACAGGTGTCACGGTGTCTAAACCTCCTTTGCCAGACCCATGCACGCACATGACCCCATCGGAACGCGCCGCCCACACCGTCCCCTACATTTGGATCTCTTACAATCAGCCCAGTAAGCGTTCCTCGACTCCGACCTAGTTTTACTCATTTGATACCTATATATGGGTTATTGAATGAAACGGGTCCCACACTCAAGAAGATACAAGCTTCTCCCTATGCTTGCATCTCGACAAATAGGTTTTCCATAGGTTATGCCATACCGGTGTAAAAAGATTGTATAACCCCACAGGTTAAGTTTGTGGGCCTATATATAAATATTACCCAACAACCCAAGATATATTTAACCCTCCCACTGTTTCATACAATTTTACTTAACCCCTATTCAAGTTAACATATTCATCCAATACCTATGGATTCAACTAGGTTAAGTATCCAAGTTTATTACCATATACATTTATGGTTATAATGTACTAGACCCCCCACATTAAACCTACAACTTGTGGATGCTGGATATGCTGGGCGGTTCCGGGCAGACTTCTTCCACAAGTCGGGCTTAACCTCATTTCTTAGCACGTCACGTGTTTATGCACTTAGACCCCTCAAATTAGATTCACCACTTGTGGTCGCTGGATATGTCGCTCGGTTCCGGGCAGACTTCCACCACAAGTGTAACCTAACCTCGTTTCTAAGCACGGTTACAGTTTTTAATTACTGTAATTCTAGGCATTTCCATTATTAACCCATTTTTCCTATGTCATTATAGGTTTTCATGCCCCTTTTCCCAAGTCATATTCATGATGTATCGTGTACCCTAAATTCAGATCTTTTATCAAAGTTTGGTTTATTCCCCTAATTCATATTCATGTATTTCATTCAATTTATGCCCAAATTTTCCAATACAAGTTATGCCCCAATTTTAACGTTTTCCCCTCGTTTCCAATTTAACACGTTCGCATATTTCAGCAGCATGCCTAGGCTCGAAGGTAGTCTGGCTATAAAATAAAAAGGGAAAAGAAGAAGGGAAGAGGACAAAAATGTCATAATAACAAGATTGACATATAATGGTAGAAATAGGCATAGCAACTAATAAACATACATTGACAAAGTTAGGCATAATGACATGATAGGCATATAGGAACATATCCGATGAACATGTGATAGTAGAACTGATTCTAACATAACAAGGAAATCATAAACAGGCATGATGAGATCTAAATAATGAATTAGATAAACAAATAATGGCAGATCTAACATGATAAATAGGTATAGGCTTAGATCTAGTTCATAGTCATGTCAGAATAACTTAAATACACAAGTTATAACAGACCTGATATGATTCAAATAGTCACAGGCTTAGATCCAAGTTATAGTCATGTCAAGGTTAACTTTTAAGTATTTAGATCTAAAATTAACATAGACTCACTGTGATTGGATCTAAGAAATAGAAAAGGGATTGCAGATGTTAAATCACAGATCTCTAAACTTGAATAACTCTAGTTGATTGTTGAAGAAGAAAAGACTTGATTTAATCTGGGCAGAGGAAACATCTAGTTCTGCATTGTTTTTGTGTGAATAAAACAATGAGAATGGGGTCCTATTTATATCATAGGGTCTACGAATCTAGTCAGAAAACAAGTCCATATACACAGAAATGTACCAGACTCGGATCTGAGGTGTCGACATGGGTGTTGACACCCCTTTATGGTGTCGACCCAAGGGTCGACACCCCTAGGGTAGGGGTCGACCCCCAACGGGCCTGGTTCTCGCGTTGTCCCACCTTCGATTTTCGGACTGATTTTCAATTTCTGAATTGATTATTTATATATATAATTAGCTTATATATATGAAAACTTCAAACGTTAATATCTTCTTCATACGATGTCCGTTTTATGCAAACTCGGAGTCTATTTCAAGCACAATTCCGAGACGAACGCAATGGAGCAGTCCATTTCACTTAATTCTAAATATTTAATTAAGTATTCTTTAATTTATCATCTTTTAGTGTTGTTAAAATTATGGGGTGTTACATAAATCTGAACGATTTTACTGAATTTGGGATTACAGGTTAAAATGATATATACCTATAAAATCATAAATTGCGGATTGAAATGATAAATAATCGTATTACTTGACCATAGGGTAGGAAACTATATACAGACTCCATTCGTCATGTTTTCAAAGCAAAGTGATTTGGGAAATTTGATTTTTAAAGAATAACTTAAGATTTTATATTTTATATATATTTAAAAATTTTAAAAACCTAAGAATTTGTAAATTTTAAATTGTATGCTTTAAAATGATTTTATGAGTAAAAATGGATTTAAATACTTATTTAAGGATTTTACTTATAATTTTATTTATTTTAAACCGTATAGTTTAATAAAGATAATCATATAAGTATTTTAAATTTAATGTATTATAATAAACAATTCTTTTAAACCTATTTCTAAATTATTTTAAATTTATATATGTTTATAAAGCTATTTTCTATTAAATTAAAAACTTATAAGCTTATATATATGTATCTATTTTCAAAGTTTAATTTTTATATATTTTATAAATTTTAATAATTAACTCAAAGATGGATAAGTTAAGATTTCGCGATATAAATTTATGGTTTAAAGATTTAAAATTAAATAGCGATATTTGATTTAAATATATGAACTTGTATAAGATATGAATTTGGATTGGTTTGAATGTGAACTTTTGAAAGTAATGAACTTGGTTATGAAAATTTATTTTTCAATAATTTCTAAACTTTACGAAATGAATTTGAATTGATAAGAAAATGAATTCGATTATAAATTAACTAAACGTGAATTTGAGTATATAATTGATCTTGTATGGAATTGATTGTATAAATCTATTTGTATGAATTAAGATATTTGTTAGAACGAATGTATAAGAATGATTTAGAATTGTTTTGAATTAATAAATAACGATTTTGAAACGTACGACTTGAATTATAAAATATGATATGATTTATTTAAAATTGAAATATGAGATTTGATTATATAAATTGAATTTGAACCTAAATGTTAGATTTTATGAATCGACTCAAAACGAATTTTGATAAAGGTGGAATTGAATTATTTGAATAGTTTGAACTCGAATTTTTACAAATATAAATCAAGCTTGATACTATCGAAGCTAAATATTTTAATATTGATTTAAATGCTATTTGAGATACGATTTTATATAAGTCGATTTTTGGTTTAAAATTTGATATGTGAATATTTTTCGAAAATTAAATAAAACCGAAATTAAATAGTATAATATTGGTTTATATTATATTTTGAGATCTTTACGACATGACTTCCTAACTAGATTTGATTTAAAGTGATTTAAGTGAGTTGTTTTCAAAATTATTTATGATCAATGTAAGATATTTAATTTTGATTTCTAATTCGAATCTGAGAATTCGTATAAACGATTTTATAAAGTGATTTATAAAATAATAACCACTGTATGAAAGATGTAAACGATTGGTTGTTAAAGGGATCAGGATCAGTTATTGTCATACTCTCTGCTAATACTGAAAACCTCTTTAACAATTGTATACGCGGTGGAGATCCAGAACGAAGTAGATTGGTTTGGAGAACAATTCTATTTTTATATTAATTATGTGACCCTGACTTTCATGAGTCAGCTTGATGTGACTAAAGCAGGAGCTACGCCAAAACTAGGTGAGGTCATTCCTCTTATCGAGCATACTTTTTCGATACATTTCTATTAATTTTGTGATGCGATTTGGTAGCCACCCTTCGATTTTGATTCTGGGAGTTTGTCTCGAGGTGGGCGGTAGTAGCTGCTATGCGATACCACCAGTCCGGCTCTGCAAACGGTGTATCCACCCTGACATTCCTTGTGTGCCTTGTCACATGCCATATACGAGCCCACTACAATTTTCGTTCGTGTCGTACCTGTGGAGTGCTCCCAGAGTATCCTGCCGGTTTGGAGGAGCTTACCGTATTGTATAAACTACAAGAATATATAAACGGTGTAAGGCTAATAATGGTAATCCTGCTTATGCTATTTTGATACTATACTTTACTGATAGACACTACTGTATATAGCGTATATTACTATATAGTATATAGTTTAACGGACTTAGAGGATGGTGGTCCCAAACATCCTTTAAGTTACTGATGCATTTCACTGAACAATTCGTTCAAGTTGATTTATTTCCACGAGAATGTTAATCCTCGTCCGAGTAGTTTTTTTTTGCATTATTGCTCGGGTTAGATCGAATATTACAGTTCTTGAGATTCACTTTTGAAGTTGGAGCTTATATTGGATTTTTCTCACTGGTATCTACCTATGCAGTTTTTCCAGTTATTCAGCTATTCCTGTCATTTCTATTTCAGACTGTTATCATTTATTTATGTATTAGAATTTCATTATATTAGACTTCCGCTGTATTATTTATGAAAACTCTGTTGTAAAATTTTATTTAGTAGCTTCATGAACTACTATTGTATTATTTATTTTTCTGCTGCGAGATATTATATTGCTCTGTGTTTGTGTCTATAATCTTTGATTCTATGGTTTATTCTATTCACCTTAGAAGCTAATAACAATCTGTTGTTTTAGACGGTTCGAGTTTGACATGTTTTGTCGATTCGGCACGGTAAAAATGGTGGGTCTTTACCATTCATGAGATAAATTCAGTAAGAAAATCATAATAGAAATTAAAACGTATTTATCGACTAACCTAACTGTTGAACCAACCGATGATTTAACAAATTGAATACCCTAAGCAAATCGCAGTTTTCCTTAGTTCAATCGAGAGAAAATTTTGGAAAATATTTTCTAAATTCAACTTTATTTACAAATTAAGGGCCTTGTACTATAAGTGTATAATAATACTATTATTATTTCTTTTGAAGCCAAATCTTATTTATATAAAATAATTTTTTTAGAAAAATAATTTAAAATATTCGAAACCTTTTTTTCAAAACAAATTTAAAAATTAAATTTCTTCCAAATATAAGACGAAGAACTCAAAGGAATAGTTTCAAATAAAAGAATATCTGAATTACAAAAATGAAGTATCGAAAGGATATACCTCATCAATGTGCGTCTGGACTAATACGATATTTGTAAGAATTTTCCGTTAACCTATAAATATAGAAAAAGGTCTTCAACTAGAATTCCTAAAGAAAACCAAAAACCATGATTATATCACTTTTAGCTAGCTTCTCGAACAATCCTAAAGTCAATGGGAATCACCATATACCATCCTCATGCTTTTCAAAACAAATCGCCAAACGCACCATAGGGTAAGTCAAGATTGGTAAGAAATTTTAACTCAAAAATATTTCTAAATCCTATTCGTTTAAAACCATTTTTAATAAATAGGCCTACAACTACTTCATCATCGAAATTATTTAGAGTTAAGCACTAAAGGTAAAAAAAAAATAGAAAGGAAGCTCAAATATGTTATCTAACTGAATCCTAATTTATTAGCTTCTGTGATCATCTAAACCTGTGCTCTGATACCAAATGTAACATCCCATACTTTTCTGGGCCCGAGTTATGACAAAAATCAAAACTCAAACCAATCCAAGCATGGAGAGTATAAATCCGGTACCTACAAATAATGATCCTGAGCATAATTAGAGTATAATAAAACTAACTTATAGCAGAAAACAGATAGGAAAACAAGTATCGACTAAGGATACTACCTTCAAACTAAATCTCTACATTAATACCGAGCATAAGAGAACAAGAACAGAAAACCGAACCTGAATACTTGCAAAAACCTGTCTTCTACAAGAGAAATCTAAGATTTTCTATGAGGAGGTGGTCGGAACAACAAGTCCTAATGAGCAGAAAATGTAACACTGTGTACAATACACAAATGCATTTCGTTTGGTTTCACCAGAATCATATGTCCAACCAGGCTAATGATTCTAACCTAACCTTGCAAAGATTACGCATGATGATTTAACTACCATACACATGATAACGCTTCCTAAGGAAAGATTATCGTAATATACCGAGTTTTTTTACATATATATATGAAGCCTTTAACCACCACACAAACCTACACCAAAACTACTAGGTGGGCTTTTAACTATTTAATTCCCTATTAAGAATGGATTTGGGTTTAATAGCCATTTATAGCCTCACTTACAATATAGTAAATAAGGCAGATCCTATGATCACTTAGGGCCTTACTAGGTGTTCGAAAACATGTTAATATAAATTAGAGTGCACTAGCTACTAAATCCTGCTAACTTAAGGCTCTCGTCATTCGCGCATATCCCATAGCCGCATAAGGCGAGAAATAGTTAGAAATCATTTATTACCTACATGATAGGTAGACGACTAACCGTCATTTATGACCCTTCCCAGCGGACGCCTGTGCTACTGTCTATCTAATATTATTAGATAATCTCCAAGTCACTTAACTACTTCCTACAAGATAGGAAAGCCTATGGTACCTCTATAGCAGTCATTTAATACCTTATCCCACGACGAACTCTAACCCAGTCACTAACTACATAGAGGAAGTGAACTATTGCAGAGATTACCGATTTCATACACAACTAGCCATTTAATACTTCCTATTTATAGGGAGGTGAGCTATCTAATCACTTAATTCCGAAGAAGGGCAGGGCCTATGACTCCACACCTTAAGAGGAAAGGGTGATTCTAATTACTTAATACACAATAGTCATATCCCACTATTTAATAACTTTAATTTCAAAGTAGGCAACACTATCAAATAATTCCTTTTTGGCTTCTTCTTTCAGATGGAAGGCGGGCCATACTACCACTTAATACCTCAACACTTGAAGTAAACCTTTTGGATAAATTCTCATCATGCAATTAGTTATCGTCACAGGTTCTTATGGTCAATGATATCTCACATCAGTTGCACATATATCCGACTATTGGAAAGTGCAGACTTCTGTCGAATAACGCAACTGACCTTGCATCATTAACCTACAAATTCCAATTCTTATATTAATTAAAGATATTGTTTTTGGAATTAAACTAGAAATTAGATAAGGAGGATTTTCCTAAGATTCAAACTCTAGGATTATTTATTTATTTATTGAACTTATTATTAACTATGGCAATTAATACCCAATTCCGCATTAATTCAATTATTTTATTATAACGGTCACATGCCATTAATAAACATAACGATCAAATTTCATAAAGCGATGGACTCTTAGTTAAACTAATTAAATTCTTTAATTGTCACATACCATTACTGACCAAAACGATCACTTATCCGAAGGCAATGGACAACCTATTAAGTGCCATTAACATTAGTCCCATATAAACACACTAGGTCTATTTTTTGTAACTCCCATTTGTTTTAATATTGTAATTTAGTATATTAATTCTTATATATATATATATATATATATATAGGGAAAGTCTACATGGACACAAAGTATTGACACAAAATTAAACACACAAAATCAGAACCATTAAATCTCTCCTTGAATTCCACTTTCCACATAAAGATAATCAAATCTTGTGGTCCAGATTTTGTGTACATAAATTTGTGACTCAATAGCCGCTTCCATATATATATATAATATAAGTGAGTTTATTATATCAATTTCTCTAATTGGAGTTACAACATTTATTCATATTCATTTGGAGTTGTAACCCTCCTAACATTTATTTCCTTATTCACTTACCCCATAACATTCATAGTTACAATGTTAATTTCATTTTTAATTTATTTGTAACCCTTTGAAGTACACCACATTTTTTGCAAATAATTATAACAATTAGAAATATTTACTTCCATTCATTATGGGAAATATTACCATATGCCCATTATAAATGGAAAACCATTCAAATTCAAACCTATAATCTTCGTTTATCGAATTAATAATAATAGCGTTATTTACATATATTTTTGATGAATAGAATTGTGATATATATGTATATTTTTAGAATGTTATTTACGTAGTATATAAATAATCTAAATTCTTATATTTTACATTCTAGCCCAAACAAATGACTAGAACAATCCTTTTATGTTCAGTCTTACTGAGATGTCAAAATATCGTAAAAAAGTTTATTCACTAGAATTCTTGTAAATAATGCCCAAATACTTACAAAGAGGATATTGACACATTCGAAATCACATTCGAAATCATAGGAAATAAGTATCTTTACCTGTAATAGATGATGTAAACTACATACAAAATATGTGAATTTACACGTCTCTTCCTATATATTTTTTAAAATTTCTTGTAGATTTCAAACAATGTATTTTTATTAAAAAGGAACAAAAGGGATAACTTAAAAAAATCAAGCAATAACACCAAACAATGCCAAACAAAAATCGACTTATAAATATAGATAGCAATTTACACAGTTCTTACAAATTATACCCAAATCGTACTAATATGGAATAAACAACTACGTAAATCTATAAATATTTGGGGATTGATTTCCAGAGTAAGGGTGCTCACAATAACAACAAGGTATAAACGAATTGCAGGAAGGGAATAAATATAATGACTGAAAAAGCCTACAAACACATATCATATTTTAGGCATACAAAATCAGATTAACACAAATGAAGTAAATCTGATATTATAAAGAATGTATCGATTTCCCACGCACTTGGAAGCCATTCCAAATTCAAATCTAAACATAACTTTTAGGCTTATATTTCTGAATTCAGACAAATATGTAATATGTATAAAAGGGGACAGGCATTCAAGTTTAGATTTGTAGATCTGAAAAAGAGTTGTAAAAAGGAAAAAGGAAAAGAGGAAAAGAAGATTACCTAAGTTTCATAACAAACCTTTGTTCATATTTTTAGATTCATCTTCTCCGATTCTTATTTGTTTAAAAGAAAACTGATTTATATTTTAGAAGTTTTGGAAGTGTTTGGAGAAATGAAAATGGTAGAGCTTCACAAATGCCTCCATAAAATATGAATGTGGGTGTCTAAGCCTTTATTTATAGGCCCTCAGATGACCCAAAACTGTTAGATTAGTTTTAATTAAAATCCATCCATTTGTATATTATTATAATACTTAAAACCATTACTGCCATCTACTCAGATTGACCAAGAGGTCAATCTAGCGGTTGACACCCTAGTCGACCGCCCAGTCGAGCGCTTGGGTCAACTGGTGATGGTGGGGTAGGGGTGAATAATGGTAAGTTAATTATATGTTTGTTTAATATTTACATTCTCCGTATTTCGCCTATAACTTTTTTATACTATCTGTGTTCACGAAGTTCCAAACATGGAAGTTGACTAGAATTCCATCACGAACGCAACGGGGAAAGTTCCATGGTCAAATTCCATTTTCGGAATCTAACTGAATAAATCATTTAACTAACGCCAAATTCTGGGTAGTTACACACTACAGCATAAACGACCTAATGAAATAACAAAAAATGTTGGCATAGATCTTTGGCAACATTTTTTAGGTGATGCAATTTTCATCGTTGTTGCAGACCTCAAAGGCAACATTTTGACTATCTATGACAACATAACAAATATTGTTACAATAGACCCATTTATAGGTTTATAGCAACATCCTTAGGTGTCTGTAGCAACATTCCAAAAATGTTGCTATAGATATTTATATATATTTTTCTAAATATAATATAACAAAAATGAGAATTAAATGCTACTACACAGAATTAAATATTCAAACAATATTTTTATTCAAGTAAATATTTTATTTCAACATTTGAAATAGTATATATTTCTAACTCAACCATTTACATTTCACTGTTAATAACATAGTCAATCACATATACAGATATTTCTCACTACATCACTCAATTCACTCATTACATATGTAGTTTCAATTTATACTCACACAAACACTGACAAATATATGAAGAGCCGAAGGCGAGCCGAGTGCCGAGCTGAAGACGAGCCGTCAGCGGGTCCGGGGGCAACGCCGGTGAGGGTCCGGGAACCCACAGTCCCGGTGGCGATCGACCTAGTCCAAGTGGCGATTCATCCGATTTTGGAAGACCAAGCCTTCTTTGAAATAGCACGTAGGAGCAGATCAAGTGCAGAATCAAGGTTTCATGGTGAGCATATCAGCAATTCAAGTGCAATGGAACAAACTAACAAAGAATTCAGACCAGCCACATATAGGAGCAACTCATAACATATATATACACAGTTTCAAGGTTTACCAAGCATTTCAGGTCAGTGGATCGTGGCGCAGCCAACAGTCATGCAGTTTGGATGAGTAGACCAGGCAAAGCAATAGCATGAAGCAACACATCATAAGTGTACATATATACATAAGTGTATAAGTCTCTAAATGTATACATATGTACATAAATGTACATATGCATATATATGTGCAATAGAATAGTGAACATAGAGTTGTCACAACCCACTCGCACACATACACACAAAAATACCTCAAAACCACCATCAAGAACCACTGAGTTGCATGCACTAATCAACTAACTAGCCCTTTTACCCTCGCTGGCATTTCGTCAAACATCTCATGCAATGAACAATAGCCCTTATTTCCCTACTGAAGAAAATCTCGAAATTGCACAAATTAATATCTGAAATCTTTAATTGCAACCAAAAATACCAATTTGACTGTAAACCTCAACATATTTGGATGATTCTATTCGACATTAAGCAACAACAAGCGCCATTTAACAAAATATCATACTTAACATCGAGCAACTTGATCCAGGCAGAAAACAGCCGTCGAAAGTCACTTGGAATTGTACAAAAATAACTTCAGATCTGGAATTGTATTGTTCCTTATCGTTGCTGAAAATTCTTTGTCGTTACTTGAAGATTAGTTGTTTAAATCGCATCACCTGGAGTTGAAAACAGATGAAACTTGATGATCGATGTTGGATCTGAAGCTAGTAGCTCTTGTGCTGTAGAAGATAAATCTGAATAAAACAAAAAATGAAAATGAGATCAGAAAATTTGGGGGTGAAAGAAAATTTGGGGGTAGAGGGTGATTGCAAATTTGTGGAAGGAAACGAAATGAAAATGAAGCGCATGAATGAAAATATTAGCAGGAAATAGGGTAATCGTAGTAGATAATGGTTGGACGGCTGAGATATTTTTTTAACTAATGGTGCGGATTGCCACGTAGGACATGGAAATGTATGCTATAGCAACACTACACAAAATGTTGCATCGTGTTACACTTGTTTATCCAGAGCAACACATTTTTATGTCTAACGTAACATTAAAAATAGAACGTTGCAGTAGGACCAAAATAATATAGCTATCGGGACATTTTGGTTGGCAGCACCTTGCAAATTCATTGCATTAGGTCGTTTATGGCGTAGTGACTCCAATTTCAATCATTCTTCTATGTCTACTCTCAGTTAAACCATTTTATTGCAAACTATATGGATATGTTTTCATCTGCACAATCCCCTTATTTTGAAAGTATTATTTTAAAGGAAATAATCCTGAGGCTCCATCAGTCCAAATTACTTTTACTTTGCAAGTAGTTTAATTTCCTGCTTGCGTTCTGAACTACATCATTGAACTACAAGTGTTGAATTTGGTTTCAAACTACAAATTCGTATATTTCTCTAGTAAGCATCAATAAAAGATATACGGTAATCAGGGCCGGTCCTAGGTCATTTTGGGCCATGGACAAAACTCAAGTTTGTGCCCTTTCTTATAAATACAAATAACACTTCAAAACAAAAAGAAGCACATAAATTAAGCATAACAATGATTTTCTTAAAAGCTAATTAATTTATTCATTACATCTCGGTAAACATCAAACTTACAACTTTCTGGTCTTTAGAAGATAAACGGTTAAGTCCAACAACATTATTTAAAAATTGCCCTTAATGCATTTTTTGAAGCAAAATCATTGATTATATCATCTTGCTCGATATTTTCCAAAATGTCTTTTTCGATGCATAGAAGTGCCAACCCATTCAACCTATCTTGAGACATAGAAGTTCGCAAGTATGATTTTAGCAGTTTCAATTTGGAAAAGCTTCGTTCTGCAGATGTGACTGTCACGGGGATTGTTAATGATACTCTGTATGCGATCATCATGTTCGGAAACATGTCTATTTCTCTTACAAACTCAATCATTCTTGTTGAAGTCCATGGCTTGTCTGTTTCATATGATTCCTTTGGCAACATTACTTGCAATACCTGTAGTTCAGAACATAAATGTTTTCCAATCACATCAGAAATTTCATTCTTTTTTAGAGCATTTTCAAGATTTACACAAGCAATTAGTAATTCCCAGTCATCTAAATTCATCAACTTTTTAGCATCAAATAAGAAACTAAATATAGACTCGAAAATTTTCATTTGTTCAAATCTAGTCCTTAACTGGGAGAGAGCGATATCAACTATACGAATAAAATAGTCAATTCTAAATGATTCTTGTGCAGACAATTGTTCTCTATCATTATCAATAGTTTCATCAAAATATTTTTTTCTTTGAATTCGTCGTTTTGTAGGAAATGTTGGCTCAACATCCATATCTATGGCTATTTGCTTCGCCTCTTTAATCGCTAAATTAAATCCATTTTCTCTATATTTTTCAAAAAAAGAAACAAGACCATCTAATTGTTTAACAGTAATATCAAGCGCATATCATCTGATTGTTAACTTTTTACTTACCACATTTATCTTATTTAAAACATCATGCCAAATTACCAAAGATAATATAAATTCAAAACTTGAAAGCTCACATGTAGCTAAAGTTTGAGCATCTCTACTTAGTTTCGCATCATTTGTAATTTTTGCTAATTTGAATAAAGCTTCTCTAATTTCACAAAGTTGAGATTTTATCGCCTTAATACTTTCAATATGACTCTCCCATCGTGGGTTAGATAATGGTTTTAAAGTTAAACCTTTTATATGATCAATTAAAACATGCCATCGCTTTGTTGAGTTAGAAAAAGCTAGATATATGCACTGACATGCTCCAAAAAATGATTTTGCTTTATGAGAAAATTTTCCATGTTACATAATACTAAATTAAGACAGTGAGAACCACATGGCATGTAAAATGCTCTTGGATTTATTTCAAGTAATCTTGTTTGTACACCTTGATGTCGCCCTCTCATATTAGATCCATTATCGTACCCTTGCCCTCTCACATCATCAATATTAAGTCCAAGGTTTTTTAATGCAGTTTGTAATTCATCAAAAAGAGCTAGTCCAGTAGTGTCAACAACATTTATAAACTCTAAAAAAAATCTTCTAGTTTTATCGGAGAACATGACACATCTACACATCTTATTATCAAAGTCAATTGTTCTTTATGACTTGAGTCGGGTGTACAATCAAGAATAACAGAAAAATATTTTGCCTCCTTAATTTTGTAAATTATAACATTTCTAACTTTGGACGCTAGAATGGCAATCAGTTCGTTTTGAAGTTTATAACTAAGATAATGATGATGAATTTCTTTATTTCTAATGAGTTGAAAATGATGTTGCATTACTGGATCAAACTCTGGAATCATTTCAATAAGGCCTAAAAAAATTCATTTAGCATCATCATCAATTGTTTCGTTTGTTCCACGAAAAGCCAAATTATTTATCGCAAGGCATTTTACAACAGCAATAATTCGAACCATTACATTTTTCCAATGTAGCGTGTTACTTCTAATTTGCATTTGCAATTATTTATCTATAATTTTATTTTTTTTCCAACCCAAGTCTTATCACTTTCAATGATTTCAAGTTTTGAAGATGCTCGATGCTATTTTCATGTTGTTCAAGTGTTTTACTAAGATGTTTCCAATCTGTAATTCCTTCACTTGCTAATTGACTTTTTGACGGTTTTGTTTTGATAAGCTTACAACAAAAACAAAAAATTCTATCTAAATCTCTTGAATACACTAACCATTCTCTATCACGAGTTTCTCCATTCGGTAAATTTTGAATATAATAGTTCAAAGAAAATCTTCTTGAGTATTCATCTTTTGGAAAATTAATATTAGTTTCCCATTTAGGCCCATTTTTAATAAGCAAGTTTCTAAGTTCTCCTTGAAGATTATCCCAAATTCTAGGATCATAAATGTTTAAACTCAAATCATTTTCCAAATGCTTATAATTATTGACAATACGGTTGTTTTCATGATGATTGTTAATATCACTACCACCGATTACTTTAACCATATCTTCACCTTTTTCATATATTTCTTTGTATTCATCACTATCTTCCCCTTTCGAATTTTCAGTATCATTTTTTACCTCAAGTGGATTTACCAATTCATCTTCATTTTCGTTTTCTATGATACTAACTAGTTGTTCAGATTCAACTAATGAACTTGATTGTTTGTTGAAATATTTATTTAGAGAACCTTGTAAACTCTGAGTTATAAGTTCTTGTCTTTGTCATTTTTTTCTTTTTTGAGATCCAGATAATTGTTTCATGATGATACTAACTACTAAATAAAACTTTAAAAACAGTAAAAATTAATAATTAGAGCAATACAACCTGATTCATGAGATGAGTTGTTGTTCATTCTTCAAATAATCACATCCCATCATGACATATCATTCTTCCATCCAGCAAAGGGATATTAATCTCAGAAAACTGCTTTTAATAAACAAGATTAAAATGTTATTCCTTGATTTTTTTTCTTAATCAAAAAAAATGGTCAACATTAAGTTTCAATTAACAAGAAGTAGACAAAAATACTGAAACTAATACTTAAAAATTAAAATAAACCTGAAAACAAAAGGACAACAAATGATATTTAAGTCACAAGAGAAGCTTTGTTGTCGCAAGATTACTTTTAGAATTGATAGGGACGTAGTTTGCTAGAAAAAAATTCATTTTTTTAGGTGTTAGAGGCTTTAAATTTTTTCCTTCAATCAGTATAAAAAAACCAGTAAACACAGTAAATTCAAAAGCATACCTTGTGATTGTAGTCTGAAATACAAAGGAATCCGAACTTGATTTGAATCTAGTGGTGCTGATAAGCTTCGAAATGTTAATCTCAGAGCTTTATAGATGGTAAGATTGATGAAATTAGAAGAGGGGAAGACTAAATCAAAAGGAGATACGGAGAAGAACGTTATCTCCATTCAATATCGAGCAGCTGCTTTGAAAATCGAAAATTGGAAGTCGCGTAGATCACTTCGGCTTCTGCTGAATTTTGATTTCCGATGCGATTAATTGAATGTTGTGATAGGGTTCTTTTCAGTAACGGATTGGGAAAGGAAATTTAGCCCCTGTTCTTTTGCCCAAACGGGGCATTTTATGCATGGACGCGTCGGACGCACGTCAGACGCGTTCCGTTAATAATGTGGCAAAATGCCCCGTTTGCCCAACGACTCAAAAGTGAGCTGTTGGGCATCGACGTGTCGGACGCGTTGGGTCCCAAACAACCCAATTTTGAGTTGTTAGGTATAACTTTTTTATTTTTTTATTTAATTAATTATTTTAGATTATTATTAACTTTGAAAATTGATAACTTGTGCATATGAGATCCGTTTGAGATGCGGTTTTTTGCGTTGCGATCGTATCGAAAGGCTCTACGTAATGGAGTTGGTTTGAACTGAATTGGAGCAACTTATAATTTTTCAATTTTTTATTTTATTTATTTATTTGTGTAAATTATTGATATATATTATTTATTAAAAACAAATGATTAATTAATTAACCATTAATTAATTAAATTACAAAATAAAAACAAAATGATCCGCTTAAATACTCCACTTAACGCATCAAACACATTCTCCGCTTAAATTCTCCTCTCAGATTCTCCGCTCAAATTCTCTGCTTCCGCTTGCGCAGAATGCACCCTTAGATAATAGGATAAAACATATGCGGCTGTGCCCCCTTTGGAATATGGGCCCTGGGCAGCTGCCCATGTTGCCCAGCTAAAGGGCCGGGCCTGATGGTAATTGTAGCCATAATTTGCATATATTGGTGTTTGCCCTCATAAATCTATAACAACTAATTCTAATGGTTTTTTTATAATTAGTATATGAATTTATGATGGCAAATTCGAGGTTTTTCCCATTTTGAAATACTTATAGATATATGGAAGAGAGATATTACCATAGGGAATATTATTATAATTCGATATGTGTTTTACAATTGTTTGATTTGGATGCACAAGCTTATAATGCCAGATATCAAAGGTCTTACAATACTTCTCTTGTTTTACTTTAGAATTATTACACCAACATTCTTTGTAATCATATTTTCTTTCATTAGAAACATTGAATTTATATATCCCATTATTTTCTCTATTCTACAAATGAATGTCTTTGGTTGGGACATCTCTTACTAAACAACATGTTGGGTGAAATTCAAAGTAGACTTCACTATCTTTAGCAGATCGTGACACACTTAGAAGAATTTGTTCTAATTTGAGGAACTTTAAGGAGATTGTTCAGACATATATTTCTTTTTCCATTTATGCATGCTTTATCTGTGTGAGTGATATTAGTTGGTTTTCCATTACTTAGATGAAAAGATTTTATACCTTTGTACTCCTTGCTTAAAATATTTAGATTTCTTAGATTATCACTGACATGATTAGTGGCTTCTGAGTTTGTATCCCGGTTATCATCAACTATGTCTTCTGCTTTTGCTATGTCATTATTTGAGCTTTTTGATTGAGTTTTTTGAATCTTATTGCACATTTGCGTTGTTAGCACTAGGATTATATTTTCTTGACTTTTTTTTGTAGAGTACGATTAAAAATTGAGCCAAATCTGAAGTAAAACTTGCTAGTTGAATGACCAAGCATTTAACAAGCCTGGCATATATGGTTCCATTTACTCCCTCTTCCTTTATTTCTGTAGACCAGACTGGCACTTTGACTTTAAATTGTGGATTTCATGCATTATTTCCACAATCAATGTTTCTATTTCTATTATTTTTGGCATAGTTTGCTCATAAAAGCGATGCTTGAGTTGTCTTTTGCTCAATTCTTCCCTTATAAGAAAAAAATGCAGACTAATCATATTGTAATGACCACATTAGCTCCGACGAATACAACTAGGTGTAGTAGTTTGTTTACACCACTTTTTGTGGTGTGTGTCAACATGACACCATCCACTGATTGATGGATATCAGAGGACCTCATATGGGATCTTCTATTTTCCACCAATCAGCACCGAGTGTTTGAGAAAGAACTGAAACATTAACAATCTCGATACACATACACGTTCAGGCTGCGTCAGTTAAGAATCATAGTAGCTTCATCTCTTTGGAGGGGCTTGTTAATCCGATCACAAATTTTGAAAAAGTGCTGCTTTGTTATATATGTGTGTGGGCAACAGTGAAAAAGAGAGAGCTAAACCGGATATAGTGGGGCTGTCACCAATTTAACCATTTGTAAACATTCATCCGAGCACTTGAAATTATTAGATTTTCATGCAGCCAGAGGAAGGGAAAATCATCTTCATTAAACAATTGAACTAAGGGCGCGTTCGCAGTGAAAATTTGGCACGCTCATATTTTTTTGGCGTTCGACGCGTCGGATGCAAGCACCTTTTACCCCTTCCAGATTCCACGATTCTCGAACGTTGGAAAAGTAACTGTTGGTGTCCGACGCGTCGGACGCCAACGGTTAATTTTCCAACGTATCATTTCATCGGCTATAAAACCCACGACCTCCCCCTTTTCTCCCCAGTTCAACCCGAATCCTCTCCTTCTAACCCCCAAATTTCGATTTTTTCCAGCAATTTCAAGCTGCAAAAACAGTATTTTTTTATACCGTTGTGTTTCTTTTTCAATTTTCCACAACATATTTTTTTTTTCGAATTTTTCTGGAATTTTTTTTTGGTTACGCAGATGGCTTCCTCTTCCACCACTGCTACCTCGCAGCCATTTGCGAATTGGACAGACGACCGGGAGTCCGCTTTCATAGACATTTGCATTGAGTTCATAGCCGATCGCGATACAAGCATTAATGGGTTCTACGCAACAGTCGCAACAACAATGAACGACCGTTTTAATCTGGAGTTCACAGAAAACCAGATTAAAAATAAATGGGACAACATGAAGCGCACTTTTCGCGAATGGGACATACTGCTAAGAACACCTGGTGGTGTATGGAATGCAGAGTTCGATTATCTGGATGGTCCTGATGATTTTTGGAGTACCGGCGGTGGCAGACCATTTAGAAAATTCAGAAAGAACTCGCTGGTGAAGTTCCGAGAGCAGGACATTATGTTCGAGGGTTGTTTGCGCAAAGATAATTGTGCGTATCCGACTCCTCAGGTTGCACCTCCTACTGCACCAGCAACTCCACCAGCGCCTGTGCCATCTGCTTCTTTCTCCCCTGCCAACGCGGGTTTCTATACTGGTTGGATGGCTTCGGGTGATCCCCATTCTGGTCAGCACTCTAGGCGCAGACAGGCAGAGCGTGCCAGCTCGTTTATGACCGACCATACGAGACAGCTTGCTGCTCGTTGCTTGGAGCTTGTTCGGAGATCGGGTACGCGTGTGGACCTTTGGGAGATTCTGACGATTTTCCACAATGATGAGCGGAATGTGGATATTGCTCAGGAGCTTACCGATGAGAGCATATGTGGGTTTATTTCAGCGGAGTTGAGCTTATTACCTCATCATCGTTTATTTTAGATTTTCATGTACTTGTTTTAATTCCAGTACCGCTGTGTTCTTTATGTTTTATGAAAAACGTTGTCGTTTTATGAAATATGTTGTCGTTTTGTTTGATGCAATTAGAATTTAATTAAATCAAAACCATTAATTTAACAATTAAATACCACCGTCAAATACCCTGTTCGTAGCTAAAAACGCATTTCCCCTTCGCTACAGTACCACGCTCAAATGTCACGCTAAAATACCCCATTCACATTTGTTAAGAACACACCCAAAATGTGTTTTTCATCAATCACATCAATTTTCACTTGTGAGAAAGTAAAAATGTTCTTATACCTTAATCAGTGGTCTGATACTAATTAATCTCCCAATCAGATCATGTTGTCAATATATTAGCGTTTGTACTTGTTATTTGTTTATTTTGATCTTGCATCATGACGCTTCATGCATTTCAAAAGTTACCATGTTTTACCAGTTGTTGTTGACCTATAAGCTTTATATAAGCAGGATCTAGTTTTAAATTTACTTTTTATTTTTCCTTTAGTTTAGTGAGTTCTCATAACAATGCATTTTTAATGTCAAACAAACTACTATGTTTGAACTTGACTACACTTACGGCTTTAAGTACTAAAGAAAACTTACCAATAACTGAATGTGGCCCTGATTCTATTTAAAAGGATAAAGAACTAAGATTATATCAAAATATGTAAAGATCATAAATAAATTTTAGTTAAATCTTGAGAGTCTAATACAGTGTAATATAGTAACTAAATTCTACTTTTGACAATACAATGTTCTAAGTAGTTATTTACTAGTTCAGTTTTTCATAATTTTCATAATGATCACATATTCAAATTCAAATTCTCATATGATTCAATGGATGACGTTGATGTATTTAATTGGGTTATTTGTCAAACCAAACTTGCACACCATACTCATCTTACAATTTTAACACACTACATCTAATTATCGCTCGCAGTACATGACCTGATCACTAACTACCATATACAACATATTTTGCTCTTATAATGCTCTACTAATTTTGGTGCAGGAAAATGGGAACAGTAAGATTAAAGATGCTTTCTTAACAGTATCTTACCAATCCGATTTCTACTTTCTCAACCGTATTTTACCAGAGCCATACAGTATTTTTGAACAACCCAATCCGATTTACCAAAGCCAAACAGTATCCTTTCTTCTCCAATCCCATTTCTACTTTCCCAACAGTATTTTACCAAAGCCAAACTTGCAAAGATTGTTGAAATAAATTTAAGAATAAACCCAAAGGTGATGAGCTTAAGGGTGCGTTCTTTTGCTCAAACAGAAG